>MU127852.1:73830-105674 GCA_014904975.1 Marasmius fiardii PR-910
CCTACTTCTAATGCCTCGGAATTCTCGGGATGACTCTTATCATGCTCAGGTACAGCACCACGCAACCAGCATGCTGTTTATCAGCTACCTGATGCGCTAGGCAGCAATCCTGCGGTAGTCTCTGGCACTTCGGAAGTCGCTTCGGATCTTCCTGTTCATTGTCTCGTCATCGAGTAGTCGACTTCCTACTTGCTCATTGTTTTATTCCTCCTTCCATCTTGCTCTTGATCGACCTCAGCGCAGGTCAGTGTGGGGAACAATGTTCTCATCACTTCTGCAAATGCACAGGCTTCTTACAGTTTTCAGAAGTATGCCCTGGCTCTCTCTTGTTCATAGTATATTCTTGGTCATGAATATAGCAGATTCTGGTTGCGCCTAGTCTCTTACTAGCAGATCGAGCCTCTCTCTAGTACTCAATTTCCTTACTTCTGCAGCCAGAACATCCGCAGAAGTTCGGTAAAATTGCTTAAACAGTGTAATCCGCGTAGAAGGCACGATAGCGCCTCATGAACCATCTCAAAACCTGTAGAGACTAATAGGTGCCGAGGTCAGGAGTTATTGGCAAGTACACTTAAGTATTGCTGCTCCAGAAATACCTCTAGAAGTCCCATCCAGGGACCTTGATGATGCCTGACTAGACCCATCCCCATGGTGACAAGTACCTCCTGAGGCACCTTCGGAGGCAGAAGTTTGACTTAACAAAGTTGGCTAGAGACACAGAGTTTGAGCCAAGAGATATCACACTAGAAGAGTACAAGTTACGTCTATTGGAGAAGGCACTGAGGATATAGAATCCAAATATTAGAAAGAGATAGTAAGGTCCTAGGAAGGCACCTGGTGAAGATGATGCATAAAGATAAACATAGTGTCCAGCGGGAAGACCTTAGCGAGATACTTCCAAAGGCTAGACAAGTTGATTATACATAACAAAGGGACTCCTGTCAGAGTTCATGAACTGAGGGGATCATCCTCATGAGTAGCCAGAACCTCAGGAAGCGCCGCCCACAGGGAATGTTCAGAATCGGAAGCTGCCAAGGAAGGTGTGCGATATTCGGATGAACCCTCCTGAGGTGGCTGAGATAGACAACATCCAGTGGCTTTAGTTTCAGAAAGGGCCTCCCGACGGGGTTCCTTCTGAGTGGGACAGATTAGTGAAGATCTGAAAGCTGTTGAAACATATGGCAACCTACACCAACAGACCTTATCCGTGGAGGGTGGTTGTCAGGGTCGGCGATTTGGGACCCACAGGCTTACACATAGTCGCAAGGACGATAGGCAGGAAGGCCCTCTGGAGGGAACCTTCCAATAAAGACTAAGGATTACTTGGAGATATTCCTAACGTATGACCTACCTAAGGACTACTCTCAGTAGCCTGTTTGGAGAAGAAGAGAGATTGACCTAAGGACACTTCTTGGGAAGGGTCCTAAGAAGGAGAAAAACCTAAAAGGAGATATATGAAAGAGCAGCCCGAACGGAATCTGAGGGAATGGACATTGGTGCCCAATGTTCTGGAAGCTGACTCAGGTAACCCACTGCTGTGTGACCCCGATTCCGGACCCACATGGGTCCACCTAGAATGATAATACAAGAGTATAGAAAGAGAGTATATGGATACACCTTGTCAACTGCTATCTAGATTACCCTTCTGAGGGTATTCTAGGGGAACCTAATATAGGCTCAGGAGGCAGTTGGAGAAGGAAAGTGTATTGAGGAACGATGAACCCTGAAGGGACCCACATGTCATTATGAGGGCCCTGATCAGATGCAAAACAACAGGACAACCATGGGTCCACATGGGTGCATATGTGCTTAGTGATTACCCAGTTATCCCACCTGCTTACATACCTTGGAAGGATATTTGGGACCCACATAAAATGTCCTCTCCAGATAAAATAGCAAAGATTAATGTCAAAACTCTCTCAATAATATACTTATAAGGCAATATGCAAGATAAACTACATAGGTAACTAGGATAAAAGGACAAATCTGAGTTTGTATTAAATTATGTAGTTGAAGGGTATATAAGCCTGCAGGTTTCCTGAAGGATCCTCAGGCAATCACTGGGGAGTAGTCCTAACACTAGAGTGAAAGGCAAACCCTCAGGAAGCATAAGTCGCACTGTGAAAGTTGTTGACTATCTTCAGGATTAGCTTCTAGAGAGAGACAATAGAACTTAACTAGCAATTAGAGTTGTTGGTTTTAGACTAGAAATTGAATCTCACTGTTCACTGAACTGTTTACTGTCTGATCTGAACTGTTGGCTCACTGGAGTCTTTGTCTGTCTGCTGCTGAACTGTCTGTTTACACTGCTGAGTTAACCTAAGGAGGGTCCGAGTTCACTGGAATGAGCTGCCTCCTGAAGTTGCTTTCTGATCTGAAACCTATTCCACTTCACTGCTACTAAGCTCCCAAACCACTTTCTCTTCCTTTTACCTTTGTCCATCTTGGGCTTGGAAGCTTCTGATCCTGAGTCGAATTTAAGTTGAAGTCCATTTGCACTTTGACTCCACATCCTCCTCCTCTTTGGCTAAGTATGGAACCTTTGATCAACGTTGAACCAGTCCTCGTAAAACTTGCCTTAGGAGTGTTGTTTGGAGACTACAACCTTAGTTGTAGTACCCTCATTAATACCCTTCATAGCACATTTCAGCGGAAATTTCGTCAAGTCCTTCCTGACACCTCTTACTCTGGCCACTCCTTGCATTCAGGATGTGCTACTGCCCTCGCAGAAATCGGGATTCCCAATTATCTCATACAGGCGATGGGTCGTTGGAAGTCGGACAACTTCCAGATGTACATATGAAAAAACCCCACGCTTTTAGCAGCGATGCTACACCATTAACCCACTTCACTCTCCTTTTTTCTTTCTTCTTCTCAATACCCAATAGCCATCTTGAAGTCAGGTCTATCTGGGCGCTTGACCTGGCCCTCACGCCACCATGTGCTGGGTTTTTTGTTGCCTATACCCTGCTAAGAACTAAAAGATTGGATTACCCTCGGGCAGCTTTTCCTGTAAGGGACATAGCTTGCGGCTTTTTGGCTTTTCAAAATTTTGAGCAGGAAAAAAGCTGGGAAAAGCCGGACAAGCGGCTTATGTTATTTTCCTGATGTCTCCTCATAGCTGTGAAATCTGTAGTGGTGTTGTGGAAGGAATAAGGAACCTCAGTGGTGGTAAAGCACTGTATATTGATAATAAGTACCTAATAAAGGAGTATAAACAACGGTCAGTGTTATATATAAAAGAATATGAATGGAAGACTTACCCCTCAGTGGTGAGAAAGCACTGAGGTGTTGTTGTTATAAACAGAAATTATGTAATCAATCACATGAGGTAGGTGGCAAGACTCTTGTACTACTCCCCCTCAAGAAGACACCTATCTGCATATGTAAAAGAATCAGGCAGAGAGAATCATATCATGGAAAAATTGAAATTTTGTACATGCAGGAGATTTTGTAAAAGTGTCTGCAATCATAAATTCAGTAGGAACATAAGAAAGATTAATATGACCTTGAGAGACGATTTGGTGAATCCAGTGGAAATGAACGTTGATATGTTTCATTGAAATGTACTCAGAAGGGTATTAGTGAAGGAACTACAACTACTGATGTAGCCTCCAAACAACACTCCTGAGGTAAGTTATGAGAACTGGTTCAATGTTGATCGAAGGTTTCGTCTCTTAGCCAAAGAAGAGGAGTATGTGGACACAAAGTGCAAATGGACTTCAACTTAGAATTCAACTCAGGAATGCTTGTCAGAAGCTTCCAAGCCAAAGATGGACAAAGGGAAATGGCAAAGAAAGTATTTTGGGAGCTTAGTAGTGATGGAGTGGGAAAGGTTTCAGATCAGAAAGCAACTTTGGGAGGCAACTCGTTCCAGTGAACTTGTATCCTCCTTAGGTTAACTCAGCAGTGTTAACAGACAGTTCAGCAGCAGACAGACAAAGACTCCAGTGAGCCAACAGTTCAGATCAGACAGTAAACAGTTCAGTGAACAGTGAGGTTTGATTTCTAGTCTAAAACCAACAACTCTAGTTACTAATTAAGTTCTATTGTCTGTCTCTAGAAGCTAATCTTGAAGACAGTCAGCAACTTTTCACAGTGTGACTTGTGCTTCCTGAGGGTTCTCCTTTTGCTCTAGCATTAGGAAGATTCTCCAGTAATTGCCTGAGGATCCTTCAGGAAACCTGCAGGCTTATATACCCATCAGCTACATAATTTAATACAAACTTGGATTTGTTCTTTTATCCTAGCTACCCACATAGTTTATCTTTGGATATTGCCTTATAAGTATATCATTGAGAGAGTTTTGACATTAATCTCTGCTATTTCACCAGGAGAGGACATTTGTAGGTCCCAAATATCCTCCTGAGGTGTGTTGGCAGGCAGAATAACTGGGTAATCACTAAGCACATATGCACCCATGTGGACCCACAGTTGTCCCTTTGTTCTGCACCCAATAGGGTCCTCATGCCTACATGTGGGTCCCTTCAGGGTTCATCCATCCCCAGTACACCTTTCCCTTCTCCAACTGCCTCCCGAGCATATATTCCATTCTTCCAGAGTACCCTCAGAAGGGTAAGCCAGTGTTGCAGCTGTTTTAGAGATTTTACCTATTTCTCTACATTTTGGCAGTTTCTGAGTAATAATAACCTATTATTACTATGAGAACAGCGGGAATGCTAAGTACTAGAGTGAGACCCAAGCTGCTAGTAAAAGGACTCACCTTTGGAAGCATATTACATGTGTTCAGAAGGAAACACTGTGCTATGGGATTCCACAGGACTGAGGGGTACCAACTTCCAAAACATGTAGGAAGCCTTCTGAACCTAGGCTATTGCTTTTAATACCCAAGAGCTAGCTACTGAAGTGTGTAGGACTGTACCAAGGGTGGTATAGACAAGACCAAACTACTGCTGAAGAGAGTGGGGAAGTTCTGAATGGACTTAATACACATAACAACGACTTCTGAACTTAGGGAGATGGCAAAGACCACTTCAGAATCATGAGGGAAGCAGCAGAGGCCACTTTCAGAGGTCACCCTAGATGACTACTGCGGGTGCCTGGCCAGCTAACCTTAGACCCGAGTTTTGGAGCTAGGATCCGACCTTCAGCACTAGCCTACCAGAGCTTAGAGTCAGTCAGGCAATAGATGCCACTAATTAGAACATGGAGAACACTGATAAGGTGGCTAGGACTTGTACTGAAGTGCTTTATAGTATGGGGAAATACCTAGAGGTGTTAAATACAGAATGAAGGTTCTGGACTAGTATTAAAAAGAAGATAGCCCAGACTGGCAGAGAAACAAGGGTGGGCTAATGTATTAGCCATTCTGATGGAAGCTGATCAACTTCAGAGGTATGGGAGTATATCCCAACCATAAGTATGGATACCTATGACCTACCTAGCCAATATTCAGGCCTACCACCTACTTCTGAACACATAGTTTGTCCTTCTGAGGTAGGAAGAGCAGTAGTATAATATTGGATAATGGACTCACAACTGTGGGAATGAATGAGGAACTTTGGAACTTGAGTTGGAGGTTCATAATTGAGGATGGAGCTGAACCATCTGTGTGGGAGTATATAGGGTCTGGAGTGCTGGGAACAACCTGCTTCAGAACTGTATAGAACCAAGGGGACCACCCCTGGAACCAGGAATAACAAATGCTGAATGTTTGAGAAGGAGGATATTAATTTCTACATCCAACTTCTGGGCAAAATAGCAGAGAATAATGTCAAAACTCTCTCTGTTAATCCTATTTAGGTACTGATTGGGACTAGATGATCATTGATATGGACAAATATATAATTAGATACAGATTCAGGTATAATACTTAGGTAGAAAGTATATAAGGGCTGGGGTTTTGTCAGAAGGCCCCAATTTACTCACCCAGTCTTGCTGATGTACCACAAGGACAGTAGTAAGCAGGGAACTTCTATAGAGAGAGACACAAGAAAATGAGACCAGTCTTAACCAACTTGGTATATTTTGACTACACCTGACTGTTTACTGAACCATCTGACTGTCTGCACTGCTGAACTATCTGCTAACTCTGCTGGGATGAAGCAACTGTCTGTCTGTCTGGAGTGGAAGTCTATTGGAGACCAAGCTCACTGTCTGTCTGTCTGTCTGTTCTGAACTGTTCTGTTGAACTTCTGAAGTTGTGTTTGACTTAGCCACTGGGCCTGTTGACCTTCTGAAGCTGTTTTTTGTGAGTCTGAAGTACCTGAGTTGTGATTGGCATGTCTCTGGTTGCTGCTACTTACACCCCAACCTACCTACCTACCTATTAGAGTATTTTTCCTCTGCTTCTAAACCCCTTCAGAGCATAGTATAGGATCTGAAAGTCAACTAAAACCCAGTTCTGCACTTAATATTTCGTTCTTGAGTTAAAGCTACTGGTGGAACCTTCAATTAATGTCGAACCAGCTCTTGCACAACACATGCTAGACCTCAGGAGTGATTTGTTTGGTGTTCTTTATAGTTTTAGGATTCTTGCTGTAGTACTATACAGTGCTAGGACTTATATATCACACACTTCACCCTTACCCCCATCTTAGACATTTTATCTGGAGCCCACTGTGAGGGGTGGTTCTAGTTTTAACATCTGAGCAAAGTGATATAAGTTGGAACTAAGATGAACTTGGTTTTTCGATTTTATACTTGTTCTGATATTCCTTTTGTGCACTTTTGTTGACTTCTGAACCTTCAGAAGTCAAACCCAAAAAGAGTTTTGGTGTTGTGCTTGTCAAAATTGCACCTCGGAAGACACAAAATTCACAAGACGCTGGTTTTGAGCAGCAGGATATAAATCCTCTGCCCAAACCTAGATCTAAAAAGACCCCAAGATAAAACCCCTACTCAGGAATCAGTTAGGAATCTGGAGAGCGCAAGTCCTCCTCATTCTTCATTTGATTTTGAACACCCTTTTTGCTTGCCAACCCAAGACGCAAGTGAAGAATACCAGGCTCTGCAAAGAGAATGTCTAGAGCATACTTTTGAGCAGCATTGACCGAGAAGTTTAATCACTGAACTTCACAAAGAAGAGAGAAAGCAGAAATTTCAGAGGAAGAAAGCTCTAAAGCATCTTCTGAAAACTACTTTCAAACACACACTGATTAGAGTAATTAGATTACCTCCCACTGTTGACACAATGGTGAATAACAACAGAGGATCTGCTGTGGCACATGATGAAACCCATGAATTCTGAGAAAGTTGGAGAGATCTAATGTCTGGACAGGATGCTGAAGTATCCTCAGATAAGGGAAAACATGTTAGATATCCTCATGGATTTGAAGCCCATTCTTCTGAAGATTGGCAAGGCTTTATGGACAACATGGAGAACGTGTTTCGTGTTAAGGGAGTTGTGTCTGGAGAAGCCAAGATTTATCTTGCTCTTCAGAGTATGACCTATGTGTTATAAAGAGATGTTGAAGTCCTGAAGTCTGTCAAAGGATGGAGTTGGCAGAGATTCAAAGAGGAAGTGTTTGAACAGTGGGATGTAGACATTAAGTTCAGTAGTTTGAGTAAGCTTAAGAAGATCGTGAAAATACATCAAGACATTGATAATGATACTTCTGATGGCAAATTCAACAAGTACCAAAGGGAGTTTAAGAGTGAGGCGGAAAAGCTTCAGAAGCCCCTGGCCTTATTGTCGAACCATTCCCTGGTTGAGATCCATCTGTCTGCATTTTCAGATAGAATGATTGAGAAGATCCTCCACAGCTTGCAGCTGAAGTTGGCTGCTAAGTTAGAAAATGAGGATGCAACTATGAAAGAACAATGGAGGCAAGATCCATGGCTTCTCAGAGAAGTTATGGAGCAAGCAGAAGTTATGGTGAAGTTGGGAATTGGAGGAACCTATACATATGGGTTAATAAAAAATTCTCAATCATTGTTTGATTATAGTCGGAGGCCATCCAGTAGTAATTCAGAATCTGGAAGTAAGTAAAAGGTACAGTTTGAGGAACCTCCTAAGGGTTCTGCAGGACTGATATCCTTGGCTGCTTCTGTTTCTGAAGCTGCAAAAGTACTGGCAGAAAACTCTAATATCAAATTTGAGGATGAGGAGACCATGTGTGTCAAAAGTACGATAGACCATCATGGTACTCAGATTTGGGGTTTACAAGAGAGCATAGCCCAGTATAATACTCGGCTGGATCAAACCAAGCAAAAGATGGCAAATAGTTTTGCTGAAGTGAAAGCAATGATTATTCAGTCAAGGATACAACCTACTCCATCGTCAGGACTGTTGCAGAACTTTGCACAGTCCACAGGTCCTAGGCCTTCAATTTCTTTGCCTCAAACAGGTTCAGCACCTCCCACTAGGACAGGAGGGAACTGCTATATGTGCAATGGTCAGGGACATATCTTGACTGAATGTGACTGGCAGAAAGAATATATAAAGCAGGGCTGGATCAAGATTGATCCCAAGTCAGGCTGATGGGTTCTGAAGGATGGAGCTCCTATGTCTTACCAGAAGGAAGGAGATCCTGACCCTCAGTATTCCAAGATTGAAAGAATTGCTTGAGAAGCTAACTGGGATGGACCTTCTGAAGCTGGTAGTAGTGATCCTTCTTCTGCTATGTACCTAACAGCAGAACCCCCTACCAAGTCCTTCTATCAGGGGAATAATCTGGAGGCATTGAGTGATGATATCTTCCTTGGGGACAAAGATGCTAATCTCCTAAATAATATCATGCAGATGTTCATTAATGCTAAGCATGAAGCTATTTTGCTACATTCTGAATATGAGACAAAGAGAACATGGCTATATAAGAGCTGGTGTGAGCCCCAAGCAGCCAGTTAAAGCAGTACTCTGTTATATGAAGCGTCTAATATCTACAGACTACTGGTAGGCTTCAAATGCTATCATAGTTCATGGGTATATAGGACGATTACTCTCTAAGACTAAAAGCTATATGATGGTCCAAAACCTGTAGGACCTCCTATACACTGTCCAAGAGTTAGAGTGCCATTATAGAACAAGCTACAAACCTAGGTAGACTTTCTATAAGGTTATATGACTTGAGGGACAATTAAATCTACCATATACAGACCTGCGACCAAGGGGATTCGAACTTGGCAATGGGAATACTTCTGAATACCATATATGACTGAACCATCGGCCGATATGATGACCTAGAACTGGTCTGACACAGCTGTGGAAGCAGTTAAACCTGATGCATAATCAGATGAACCTGATTGGCTTCATATAATGACTCACCCAAGTGGAGCACATGAGGAACCCTCTTGGTTAACTCTGAAAGTGGTGCATGGACACTTGTGGATCCAGAATTGTGACTCTCTGAAAGTATAGATGTTGTCTCTTGCCTATATAGCAGGAACAAGTCTTTCAGGATAGAGCCCCAGAGATATATATCACAAATGCAAGGGTATATGCCACCTTGAGCTGGTACTGCGAGAGCAGAACACCCTAGAAATTAAAGATACACCAATGAATCTGATATTCAAGGTCCCTGACTCTGGATTATCGATAAAATCAGTAGCTGACTGAGATTATCACCACCAGAGGCATGATTATGAGTCAACAGCACATCTATAGCCCACTGACTGATGTGTCCACATGGCCCACATCTTGAATACTCCAAAGAATAATATTATATTGTCTCCAATTTCTTTTTCTGGTCTCTGCTTTCTGTATATAGACAATTTCTGCATTTGTATCAGTTTGTAGTGGCCATATATTAATATTTGTAAGCATAGATAGGTAGACAGTATATAAGCTGCAAGGTTTCATTTGTGAGCCTCCAAGTGATTTGTGGTATTTGCTGTAGCACCGTATCCATGCCATTTGTGGTACCTGCTGTAGTATTGTATCTCACCTTGTTTCTGGTCTAGAGCCAAATAAACGAATATACCTGATAAAAACCTGATAAAACCTGCCCTGACTTGAAGTCAGTGAACCTGAATTTGCACCTTGTTCTTGAGTCAATCTCAGAACTGGTATATAATGAATCTGAACTGAAACTGGCATGGTTCTGACTGAGTCTGTTACTGTTTTAAGGGTCTGTTGCCCTCACTGTTCTGTCTCTGTCTGTTACTGTTGGGTCTGTTGCCCATTACTGCTGTTCTGTCTGTGACTATAAGCATCCCTGAGTGGTTGTTTGGTCGTTCTGACTCTGTCTGACTGTGCTGTTCTGTTCTGTTCTGTCATATATTGGTTCGAGCCTCTTATAGACCTCGTTCTGACTCTGTTTTGCTGTTTCTGTCTCCACCTGAACCTTTATAATCTCACACCCTGTTCTAGACTAAGTTCTAAGTCTATTATTTGGTGTATTTTAAGTTCAATCAGATTTCTCTGCATGGAACCTTCGACAATGCCAGAACCCCACTTGCATATAGCATCTTTTGAGTTAGTTTGTTAATTCAACTTGCTCGAAACAATGTCATTCACTGAGGAAGGAGCAGTCGAACTCCGTTCTGAAATGCTTAACTGCTCCAGAGGTTGCAGTTCATAGAATAAAAGACATCCTTTGGGATGAGAAAACACAAAAAGAGAAAAACAAAGATATGTATAAACCCCCACATAAGTGTGATGATGGGGTGAATGTAAATTGTAATTCAGAGCCTAGTTCTGAACTTGATACCCATACTTCTGAAGAAGTTGTAACATCCTTTAAACCTGCTGTAGAAAAGTCCAGAGTTGATAAGGACACGACTCTGGAGGATACACTGTTGGCAGTTGTGAAACGACCTTTTGATTCAGTACCTCTGGTACCTAGACCCCCTATCCTGCGGGATGGGGCAGTTGCTATCAGTGAAATTGCTGGGGCCATGAGAAATGTGTCCCCCAGTACTGATGCACAAAAGCTGAAGAAGGGACCACACAAATGTGGGGTCTGAATGACTTCTGAAGCACCCAAGTCTGATTGAGAGGAAACTTTTGATATGGATGAGGAAATTGCAGATTTGATCATGAGCAGTCCAACGACACTCCCAACTGGGAAGCTTCTGCAGGTCTCTCCGAGTGTCAGAAAGATTGTTATGAGACAGCTCAGAGGAATGAATGGGTGAAAGCCACCTCTGAAGGGCTTCTTGGTTGATATGTGGGCTGAGACTGCTGAAGTAGTAAATTCAGATGGAGAAGGTGTTACTTTCTCTGACTCTGTGATGCATGTGGACGACTTGTCATTCAATTATAATGCTGGGGGTTTTGTAGTTATCTCAGATCTGATAGCTGTAAGTGTTCTCCCAAAGCTAGTGTTAATTATAAATCACATTTACATTTTCAAGAGCTTTCCCCTAGTGCTCACATAGCATGGAGGTCTGTTGACAATGTTCAGCATGGTTTGTCAACATTGCTGAGATTGACAGAGGTCCATCACCACCACACATAGCACTGTTGACCTCTACATAATATGGGTAACTTCAAAGAAGACTTGCTATTGATAAAGAAAAGATCTAGATTATATGCTATAGACATGGTGGATATTTCAATCAATGAATTTCAACTGTTCAAATCTCATGTCTCTATCTTCCTTGTTGAGTTTTTCAATTTGATTTGTTGGTTGTTCTGTGTTTGAATATATGACCCATGTATCTGTTATTCACATGGCTTTGTAGAATAACCTTTTCTGATTCAAAAAAAAAGTGGTGCAAAAAGGCACAAATCTATAATGTAGCCCACCAACCTTTCTTATATATGTAACCCCTTGAGATCAGATATCTCCTGTAACTCTTCAATCAATATCTGTTAACTATACTGCATTATGTGTTTTTAGCTACACACACAGGTGGTATAAATCATTGAAAGGACTGTGAACCCACTCAAGGTTGATGTATTGAAAGTATAAGTAGTGAAGTATGAGTGATAGTGAAGGAGGTCTAAAGAGTTTTATAGCATTTGTTACACATCCAATAATCAATGAGATTAGACATTTCAGAAATAAAGTCAGAATGAGGGCGAGTTTCTTAGCCGAATTTGTACCTGCCTGCTCTACTGGGGCAGGCTTGATTCCACTGGTAGAAGAATGTCTTCGAAGCAAGAAGAAAAGCTCGTTTCATAACAGACTACAATACGATTACAACTTGACAATTTCTGCCTAAACATCCTTCGGGAAAGGCTTTGGAGTCGTCAACGTCTGAGGTGTATCCTTTCTCGCTTTCGGTCCAATCAAATGATCAAACGAAGGCGAATTGGACACCCGAACGGTAAAGTCTTCAATATCCCACAACAACCCAAGCGTCTTCAACACAGACGTAGCACTATACGCTTCCGCGTGACCCGTCGCTGGATTCGTACCAAGATCTTCGACAAACGCCTTGGGTGTGAATGGAGAGATGAGCCATGTAGGCATACGTCCGCCGAGACGATCGAATGTGAGAGTGTAGTTTTCACCATCGCGTGCTGTTTCGGTGTAGGTGAGATTATCCGGTGGCACAGCGAATGGAGACGGTACGTGGTCGTGGAAACCGCCGGATTCGTCGTAGGTAATGAGGAGTAAGGAATCTTCCCAATGCGGCCCATTCCGGACGGCTTCGTAGATCTGCTTGATAAAAAGCTCGCCGAAAGAGACGTTGCCGCTTGGATGCATCGAGTTTGTGTTCGTACCACAGCAGGAAGGGTTGATGTAGGACAGCTGTGGCAGCAAACCGAGGTAGGCATCTTGGAAAAAGTTTTCGACCGGGACAACGTTACTTTTCGCGTTCTCTGCTACCCAGTTGAAGAATAGGGCGTCGGGTGCAAAATCACCGTTTGTTCCGTCGTAATTCCTCCAAGAGATACCCTTGGCGCTGGCTTCTTGGAAGATGCTGTTGACGGGTATCGAAGCCGTATTGAAATCGTTATCGTTTCGACCATGACCATCAGCTGTACCCGCAAGAGCACAAAGACGATTAGGATTGGTAGGCTAAAGCAAACGAGTTAGCTTGAAAGATGAGAAAGTGACGTGGTACGTACCCCAGGCACGCAAGAGAACCAGTAGTTAAATGTGGTAAACTCGTGGACGATATCAACGATAGTCCGGACCTCATCCTCTGAGTAATATCCCAAAACCTGTTCAGCAGCAACCTCGGGGGAGAGGGTGGGGTAAGAGATAAGATGCTTCTCGAGGGCTCCCTGATTTGTAGCAGTGAGCGTGCCATTCGCAATAGCTGGATTACTGGGTGCGAATAGGCCGAAGAATTCGAGGTTGTTGCCGGTGACAGAGTGATCGGGGTCGTTTACGATCGAGTCGAAGTCCTTCTCCCTAGTGCAGAACGTTGGGCTGTGGGGGTCGCTAACATTCTGCGGAATGCATATATCTCCATTGTTAACTGGGTTGTCTAGACCGGGGAGGTGAATTCCACCTAGGATGTTGTCAAACGACCGATTCTCGAGTAGAATCCAGACGACATGCTTGATTTTGTCTTTTAAGTTGGCTACGGATGCAGCAGAGCCGGGGGCGTATCCAAATGGCGGTTTGCGGACGTTTGGAGTGGCGAGCGAGGAGGCGGCGAGTAGCCCTTGAAACAAAGACCCTAAAATCGTGTTGGCCTTCATGTCGACCTAAGCCGAGGGTAGATTGTAATCACGCTGGGTTTTATACTGGTGACAGCATGAGAAGATGTCGCATGCACCATTCACCCACGTTCGCTGAGGGCATCCCGAGCGGCGTTTGGCATAACAAGTAAAGGATCAGCTGTTCCGGGAACAGACTTGCGTGTCAAAGCGAACTGTAGCAGCGTGTCTTTGACGACCGTTACGTTATATGTAAGGCGACTTATTGCAGTCGCGTCGCTGGCTGTATTGGAAACATGGGTAGACTTGGATGTTACCTGGATAAGGAACTTGAGGGGAACACGAGGTTTTGCTAGGATGCCGAGAAACGCGGAGGTAAAGTGGATACGGAATATCAAAGTTATGGTTCAGGGGTTAGACCACGATGGTGAGAAATGCATGTCGCGGCTCGTTCTTCTTGTCCTTCTTCCAGCATGGCCCTGTGAGCTTCTTCTAGAAGTGTGTGAGCGTGGCGGCAGAATGTCAGGTTTGGCATCGATTGGGGGTAGTGAATGACAAAGGAGGCAGAACAGCGAGCCTTCGAATGGTGAGGTCCGTGGAGGTGTGGTTGCCCGGACCATCACGCTTTTAGCGCTTTAGCGCTGATCGGGTATCACTCTACCCATCACTCGGCTATCAGTAAATTGGACCCCAGATATCATTATGCTACTGTATCTTGAAGCGGCGTTTTAGGTTAGTCAAGGAGGCTAAGAAGCAATAGCAAGAACTGTCTTTGTAAATTATTCATGCAAAATCAAGGTAGGTGGTAATTACAACATTATGTTTAGTGTGACTGTCTTCACATTCAGTGTTTCTCTTCATCTAAACTACTCTCATTGTCTTCACAAAACCAAGACAACAAAAGGGAATATGTACTAGGATATTAGCTGTCTGGGCAGTCTAGCACACCTTTACTACCATCTGATCAAGTGAAGCAAGCATTAATTAAACACCCGAAAAAAAAGATAATCCAATAGGAAAAACTGGTTTAAAAAATGTAGAAAAGCATAGAAGTATAGTAGGGAGTTGAGCTACTTATACTAATCTGAGCCAGGATCAGGCTTCACAAACACAGAATCTATCAAAGTACCATCTTGACTATATTCAAAAGCCCCAAAGCCAAACCATATGCACCAGTCATTACATCTATGCTGGGCTGGGAAGCTATCAAATGTATCTCCTACATTTCCTTCTCCACACAATGACTTATTCTGGGTCATCAATAAGCTCCCTAATTTGTACTGTTTAAGTATTATGCAGCCAATGTAAGAATCAGAAATAACTATCACCCAGTGATAGAGATAAGGAGATAATAGCTAGACTAGGCTCAGAGTTAGAAAGTCTTCAACAGCTGCTTGTTGATCAGGATGGGTACTATATGGGTGGACGCCAAGGTGGGCTTGGAGCAGAAGGTGACGTGATTTGGGATGAGAATGTAATTGATGTGTATTGTGATTTCAGTTCAGATGGGCAGGATAGGAGCATCATGTATGAAAATCAAGCAGAGGAGCCAAATGATTCAGGGAATTCTGAGGCTAAGGTTATTCAGCAAATATTAGTATAGGATTGCTGAACCTTTAGGTTTAGCAACCCAAGACAGAATATTTCAGACACTTTCAAGTAAAAATATTGCCCCGTTGCCCGCAAGTGTCAGAGACGGCTGCAAGCGACAATCAATTTTGACCTTTGATGGGCTTCCAGTAATTGTAGAGAAGATATAGAAGTACAAGTGCAATCAGGATCTCTTTCACTTATTTGAAGTATAGACAGGTGATAAAAATGCAGACATATCAAGAAGCGGATATGGGGACTTATGAAAGATGAACACAAACACGAGGGACAGTGTTATGAGGACAGCCTTCCAGTACATGCAGGCATAAAATAAAAGTAGAAGTGCAATTATGATTTCTTCCATTGGGATTTCCTACGATGGATTAGATGGTTGTCAAGGAAGAAGAGATGTGAGTTAGTGTGCATGTTGGTTCTGTTCCTGAGGGGGCTATACACAGCTCCAGCTCAAATCTTTGATTCTAGCAGTGTTGTCAGTTCCTGACTCCTGGACACCCAATAATGTATATGCAAATGAGAGCATGTAAATGAAGAGATCTCACTTGTGCCTCCACAACAGCATACCATCCTTTTGTCTTCCCAAGAACACCTATCTTTGATACTCACTTGGCACCCAGAATGATATCAAAAGATCTATGCCCACAGTTGCTACAGTAATTGCTTCTTAGCTTTGCCCTAATGCTTCAAAATACAGTAGTGTAATGGTATCTGGGGTCTATAATGCTGTGATAGTCAAATGATGGGTGGAGTGATACCTGGTCAGCGCTAAATACATGATGGTCTGGGCAACCACATGGAGGTGGTGCTCGAGTCCACTCTTGCCGCTGGCCCTTGTTTTAAGTAGTTGACTAGTTTGTGGTGACTACTAGTAGAAGAACATCATCAAGGAGTGAAGAAGGGAATAATGACTTCTGCTTGCACAAAACCGTTGTTCAAAATCTGGAATTTTTACGCCTCTCCTTGTCACTCTACCGAGACGTTTTTATCGCCTGTGAATGCATCTCCCCGACAATCCTGACCGTAGGGAGCAAATTGACAAAGCTGCTTGCGATTTGCTTGCGATTCCAGGATAATGGGTGATGTCGATGAGCAGACGTCACGTGTGGTGTTATATAAAGTGCGCGGGATTTTTTTCGCAGCTCGTTCAATTCTCCTTGGATCTGAATGATTCTTTGCAGTTTTGAACAGCTACTGGTTGAAACGTCTTCGAGAAGCTATTGTTGGGGCCGCCTGTAGTGAACGACTCTTTGGATTTGTTTTGTTGAGTCTCTCTTCCTGAAATTTTCAGGTGGCTAGTGTAAGGTTTAGAGGCTGAACGACTTTCCTGGTTGCAATATGAACAGGCTTGGGCAGTATGGAATTTCGAGCTGCCTACTGGAGTCCTGGTAGTGATTGTAATCATACACCGCAGTTTTCCTTCATGGACTGTGTACAAGCCATATAATGTTTATGGGCTGCATGGCATTATTTCCAACCTCAAGTTTGGAAAGAACATGATATAGACTCAACCTTATCTAGTTTGGCACCAGAACTGGAGATGTTGACATTGTAATCAACCCTCTGCTCTCTGAAAGTGATTAGGGAAGACTAACTGCACTGCATGATGAATGATCTTGTCCCAAAAACCTTTGGTGTTGCCTTGTACTTCTTGAAGCTCATATGAGTAAGGTCAAGGAATCTCTTGACTGACTAACTTCATCCCAACAACTTATTTGGAAATGGTTGTACATGAGAGACCATGTGGCCATTGGAAAGTTTCAATTTTTTTGCCAATTTGACACTCATGATGATGCTTGATTCTGAGATTTAGTTCAGTTATAACAATGGAGAGAATGAACATTAAATACTCATGCCTAGTAACTTAAAGCATCATTATTGCCTGTGTAGCTTGTTTCAGTTATGCTCTAATTCCAATGATACTCTTGATTACCAAATTCATTATTCGTCTGATCTGCTGTTTGACTTACGGTGGCGCCAAATCAAGAATCTGACCACTTCCCAGAGGGCTGTTCTTTTACCTAGTACCAAAGCTTCGCATTATTGATTCCGTCTTTTGAACATACTGTAGATACTATTTGCTTCAAAGTTCTCACTCAGACCATATAATAAGATTTTAACTGGCTGTAAAGATATTGAGAATGTCAAAACATCGGATTTAACCCGCCGCCAATGAGAGTATTATATGCATACACTCCTGATAGATGGAGGATATTGGAAGATATCAGATAGTTTGTCCACTTGGTATTTTTAATTAGAGCTGCAGGTCAGTTATGACATGATAATTGTGTCTATCCTTCAATTTATACCTCAATCACACCTTATCATAAGATGCCTGTTCACATTATGGGTTATTTTTGACAAAATGATTCTGATGAAGCTTCCCTGACTGTGAAACTTCCTTCAAGCCTGAAGTTTCTTCCCTCATATGTTCTATAGTTGCAAATGTTTGGGACACTTCTTATTGGCAATAGGTAAATTTTGTTGTCAAGGCATTGATACTAGCTTTCCTCTGTCTAAAAGTACCACATAAACTCAACTACCAAGCTATCAGACAGTATCTCAGAAAGTGTGGACAATCAAACTTTTGAAAAAATCCTTATCCTACTCTTTGAAACTGGCACTGCGTATTCCATTGTTTGGGTATGCAATATATGTTTTGTTAATTTATTTGACTTTCTGATGGTCTGTAGATCATGCTGCAACTGGTCCACATCACTAAAGCCACCTCTCCTGCCAGAAACTTTGCTGGTCAAGTAGCTCTGGACCTTTTCCCCTGCTATCCTGCAATTGATGGTATGTTTATTTTTTTTGGCATAATGGCTCTCTATTTCATTTTTTTCAGTCTTTACCCTTTTATTACAAGCTGCTACTTCTGGCTCATTTTCTTCAGGTTTAGTTCCCTTAGCAGTTACTGTAACCTGATTCATGTTGAGCATATCCTTGGTGTAGTAGTGTTTTGTGAGGTACAACTTTGATTGTAATACAATAATTCACTGTTATTTGTGGTTTGCAGGCATTGCTCAATTATTGAATTGTTGTTTATATTGTAGAGACTGCTTTTTTTCTTGCAGGAGACTGGAGAACACAGAAGGCTTTTGATACCACTGTGGAGGAGGGTTTTAGCCATTAGCCAAGGCTAACCACTGGGGAGACTTATGGGGAGAAACTGCAGTCTTTTCCATACTTTTGAGATGCCTTATATACTTAAAAGATTGAAAGAACTAGAACTGTCCAGATATGAATCCATTAGAAAGTTAATAATATGACAAAATAATGAAGACAGAGATGAGGTTGTCCAGAAGACCAGAAAAATCCATTCAAATGAAAGGACCCCCCTGGATGCCAAGTCTCTAAGCATAACTATCAAAGATCAGTGCTTCACAGGCTCAGAATTTGGGTATAGGGTCCATTGTGTGGAACAAAAGCTGTTCACTGAGCACCAGATTGTGTTCAGCTCATGTCATTTCCTCCTGATTGAGACTAAATTTGGTAGCCATGTATGTAGCAGGATGAAGTCACCTGCATATCTACTGCTCCTACTACACTTAGGCTTCAAGTTGGTTAGTCAACTTTATAGAAGGGAGGGGAAATCCCTTGTACAGAAGCCGAGTATCAGGTGGAACTTGGCTTCTGTATAAGGCATTATTTGGGAATATCAGGTGCTAGCAGGAGCTTGCGTTCCCCTCAAGTTCCTTATCCAGGAAATATCCAAATCTGCCTATCTCATCCTCTACCCCAAATCTTAACCAGGGACGTGACCGCAACAAGTTGCCCTAAATACGACTTAACGGTCTTCGAAGGCACGCTGCTACAGTTCGCTTTGACCCAAGTCTTTCCCGGAACAGCTGATCCTTTACTTGTTATGCCAAACGCCGCTCGAGATGCCCTCAGCGAGCGTGGGTGAATGGTGCATGCGGCACTTCTCATGAGTATAAAACTCAGCGTGATTACAATCCACCCTCAGTTTAGGTCGACATGAAGACCACGATTTTAAGCTCTTTGTTTGGCCTACTCGCCGCCTCCTCGCTCGCCACTCCAAACGTCCGCAAACCGCCATTTGGATACGCCCCCGGCTCTGCTGCATCCGTAGCCAACTTAAAAGACAAAATCAAGCATGTCGTCTGGATTCTACTCGAGAATCGGTCGTTTGACAACATCCTAGGTGGAATCCACTTCCCCGGTCTAGACAACCCAGGTAACAATGGAGATATATGCATTCCACAGAACGTTAGCGACCCCGACAGCCCAAAGTTTTGCATTAGGGAGAAGGACTTTGACTCGATCGTAAACGACCCCGATCACTCTGTCACCGGCAACAACCTCGAATTCTTCGGTCTATTCGCCCCCAGTAATCTAGCTATTGCGAATGGCACGCTCACCGCTACTAATCAGGGAGCCCTCGAGAAGCATCTTATTCTTACCCCACCCTCTCCCCCGAGGTTGCTGCTGAACAGGTTTTGGGAGATTACTCAGAGGATGAGGTCTGGACTATCGTTGATATCGTCCACGAGTTTACCACATTTAACTACTGGTTCTCTTGCGTGCCTGGAGTACGTACCACGTCACCTTCTCATCTTTCAAGCTGACTCGTTTGCTTTAGCCTACCAATCCTAATCGTCTTTGTGCTCTTGCGGGTACAGCTGATGGTCATGGTCGAAACGATAACGATTTCAACACGGCTTCGATACCCGTCAACAGCATCTTCCAAGAAGCCAGCGCCAAGGGTATCTCTTGGAGGAATTACGACGGAACAAACGGTGATTTTGCACCCGACGCCCTATTCTTCAACTGGGTAGCAGAGAACGCGAAAAGTTGTCCCGGTCGAAAACTTTTTCCAAGATGCCTACCTCGGTTTGTTGCCACAGCTGTCCTACATCAACCCTTCCTGCTGTGGTACGAACACAAACTCGATGCATCCAAGCGGCAACGTCTCTTTCGGCGAGCTTTTTATCAAGCAGATCTACGAAGCCGTCCGGAATGGGCCGCATTGGGAAGATTCCTTACTCCTCATTACCTACGACGAATCCGGCGGTTTCCACGACCACGTACCGTCTCCACTCGCTGTGCCACCGGATAATCTCACCTACACCGAAACAGCACACAACGGTGAAAACTACACTCTCACATTCGATCGTCTCGGCGGACGTATGCCTACATGGCTCATCTCTCCATACACACCCAAGGCATTTGTCGAAGATCTTGGTACGAATCCAGCGACGGGTCACGCGGAAGCGTATAGTGCTACGTCTGTGTTGAAGACGCTTGGGTTGTTGTGGGATATTGAAGACTTTACCGTTCGGGTGTCCAATTCGCCTTCGTTTGATCATTTGATTGGACCGAAAGCGAGAAAGGATACACCTCAGATGTTGACGACTCCAAAGCCTTTCCCGAAGGATGTTTAGGCAGAAATTGTCAAGTTGTAATCGTATTGTAGTCTGTTATGAAACGAGCTTTTCTTCCTGAGCTTCGAAGTCGTCCTTCTATTCGGATTTTCTTCGGGCGTTTATTCCTAATGACGGCCAGCAATCCTTTGATTACAGGACCTCGCTTCCTCGTTTTTTTGCTGCGTCTTTGCTCCCGTATGAAACTGTTGGTTTCTCGAAACCGTATGAGCTCATTTATCGATGCTTTATGAACGGAGTTCTCTCTTTCGTGAAAGCCTGAGTTTGAGGCTTTTCAATCCCTACGCTTCTATTGAATGGTCCTTTGTTGGATAGCGGTAACTTTGTTGTCCCCCACAGCCGAATAGTGTCGAATGGAACCTGAGCTTAGGAAAAGGATGCAGCATGAGAGTCCTGAGTCGCCTGAGTCGATCCGAGTCTGACGCTTTAAGATTACTGGTATGTGATCTTTTCCTTCGCACTGACGAAGGGATCAGGGCTTCAATGTCATTTTCCCTCCTGTACATGGCGGTAACTCTCGTTTATTTGGATGCAAGGAGCGGATACGGCAGCCAGTAGTCCCTGATTATTACAAGTGTGCTAAATTTGGTTTTGCCTAGGCTATTTTGAGTCATCGGCAAAGGGACGTACTAGACTGAGCAAGGCTCGGAAAGATGGGGGTTCAAGGGAAACGGATCACCAGTGTACAGGCACAAAACTGTAAGTACTTTTTCTGCACCGTGCTATCAGTACGAGCGGACCGATCGCCCCGGAATGATGCGTAAAGGGCGCTGCTTCATTCTCGTGCAACCCAATTGCAACCAACCTTAGTCTGAGAGTGAGATAAAAAAGTGGCAATTGGCAGGAAAGAGTTCCTCATAAGCTTATCCTCTTCATAGAACCCCTGTCTTCCAGGACACCATCTTCCGTTGGGCCAGGCTACTACTAAGGTAATTTTGTTTCCAGTAAGAGTAAGAAGCAGTGACCTCATGACCACAACCGGCCAATTGTCCTAAAACCGATACTAACGGGCTGCCAACCAGTCCGCCGATGTTCCCAAGGAGTATTCGTCGAGAAACCACGAGGCTCACCCCCTTCGTGATCGGAGAGTCGAGAAATATCAGCGAAGCACAAGTTTCAGCGTTCAGGCCCCAGGGGTAAGTAGCGTGCCGCTACCCGTAGCACGGCTGGCTTATTTATTCTACTGAATTGATGAAAGCGTTAACCTCCTCATCGAGCTACGCCGAAGTAAAAACAAAAGAAAAAACCTGTCTGTGTCATGTATGACCTTGGAGCTTCTCAAAATGCCGCCCTAAACTTCAAAATTCGGCGCTCAGCCATCGCATCGGTATCAATAGCGTTATCTATCAGCCCTCCATCAGTATACTCTCTAGTCGACCGTAAGACAACAGTCTGTCGCTGATTCTTGAGCTCATAACCTTAGTTTCGCTTAGCTTCAACCGGATGAGATGCCACCTCGTCCAACATTGGAGAGTAGTGCGAGCCAATAGAGGAACCCAGAAAGATTTAGATTCTCAGCCGGTTTTGCCTACAGTATTATTCAAACTTGAACGCGCGGAGCGCTTCCTACACAGCCTTACTATAATACCTCGGGTTGTTCTAGTAGTGTGAGGAAGGCTTCAAGTTTCTCCGAAGCAAGACATGACTTGAACGAACTCTAGAATACCTCTCTTCCTGCCGACGCCGACCAACACCTTTCCCAACTGGCACGGATATCCCTCTTTTCTCCAGCTGCCACTGCAACCTAATGACCCCCTTTCCTGCTAGCTACGTTTCATTGGTTGCAGCTGAACCTCTTGCGAGATGCGCACTTCAAGTTTTCCTGGGTGAGTCGGGCCCCGCATCGGCCCGTCGGATCCGTTCTATCAATCCCGACTAGATCGACTTGCCTGATGCACACGGGCTTCTGGAATCCAATGCCATTTTTAAAATCTTGCGACACCTTCGGATTCATAGATCTTTCTCAATCAACTCAACATCTCTGACACCGAATTTCAGTATATAAACCTATCTGTTTTCTTCCTCTGCATTCCAAGCTCGAACGATAAACCAGCTCTCCTTCTCAACCATGTTGAAGCTCTCGCTGCTCATTCCTCTAGCATTGACGTTCGCCTCTCCAGCCCTTGCAGGGGCCTATCAGAGCTCCTGCTGGGATTGCGAGCTTGGTGGCAGCTTGAACAACTTATTGGGGTGTTTCTGTAGCGCTTCCTCTGGGTCATACTACTCAATCCTCGACCTAAACACCTGTCTCGCCAACGATGGCGGCCAAATTGGCCCTCGACACGATGGCGAATTCGCCTATACCTGTTCCCGTGATGGAGACTTGGGAGATGGGGTGAGCGATCCTTGCTGGAGCTGCGGGGATGGCGTTGGTGGCTACCAGAGAAGTTGCCCATGCTTAGGTATGATGCCAATGCTCCTTTCCTTCTCCGTCAGTGAGGGCTGACGAACGATTGTAGATTGCTGGATCTCGAACCGAGATGGCACGCTTACCTGTGACTACTGAATGTGCACAGACTGTTGCACCGTTTGCGACCTTGGGCTTTAGAAGTGACTTGTCGTTTTTTTTTCCAGTTTATAGCGATAGATAGAATACGATCTTAAGTTGATACATTTATTGTTTCTTTTGTATTCAATACGAGTCTACCTGTTTGTGGTCCTTATCTGGAATTGGCATTGTCATATATGTGTCTCATTGAAGAGACGTGCATCAGCTTGCCACACCTTGTCGCTCAAAGGTAACATGATTGTCACTTGATGAAGAACCTCGGTCGGTACGGTCAGGTCAAACTTTACGACCCCCAGCTTTCTGCTTCCAGGAACAACTTGTAGATGTAATCTCAATGAACCTCTCCGATATCATAAAATAACGTCCAATAAGACATTAAAAAGCATGTACCTAAAGGGTGCAGGCGAGCACGAATTCCGGATCAAGTCCGAATTTGTTATAGTGCTAAAACTCAAGAGCTTCAAGCTTAATATATCTGCTATCTAAATACCAGGCTACACTACTTGTATGAAGGCAATCCGATATGATACAAGCCCTATGAGTAGACTGTTGGGCTTGAGTTCAGTTTGTTTTGTTGCTATTATACATCTCCATTATGTAAAACTATGCCTGTACCAATAGGTACAGTCAATCCAAAGTGTTTGAGTGGACCACACATTTAATGCATCAAGATCTTTCCTTCTGACAAAAGATATGTTGAGAACACTATGTAGAATACCACTTCTAGCTGATGGAAGGGAGCCATTATCATAGATTTATACATACGGGGATTTTGTCTGTGTTTGTCACGAATAGTGAACCTAAAAAATATCACTACAGGGAGGTCTCTACAGTAAACTATTTGCTACAGGGACACCACCAGTGATGTCCCTGCAGTGAACTCCAGATCACTACTGGTCATTACAGTAAGCTTTCATCAGGCTTTCTATGACTATGATACATCTAAGTACAATGAACTTTCGGGGGGCCTGTAGTGACACTTCTATTAGTGACATCTATAGTAAAGCTTCATATGAAATGCCTACAGGCGTGTTTCTACACAGATGTCCAGGCTGCAGGGGAGAGACTTAGATGCTACACTGTTACTAGATGTCACTCACTGACCTGATTCAAATGTGCAGACACTTACTTAACTACCCTTCATTTCATCAGTTTTTGAATTTTGGCAAGACACATATATCAATTACTACCCAGCAAATAGAAATGCATAAGGTATAAAGCTACTGTGCACAACACTGAGTCCCAGATGCAGACTTACCTGCACCATAATAACAACCTTACACTGATGATGTCAACCCTAGTCAAATCTATGAGGCTGAAAAACTTCCAACGCTGATTTGCTTCTGCATTCCATCCTTAGATCTATTCGGAACCTGATTTTGCCTGAAGTGGAACTTTACAGCCAAGACAGAAAAAGGGTCTTTGTAGACAGAGGGGCAAATCAGAAGGGATCAACTGGCTTGTCTCCGAAAATCACCTATCAGGGTGGGCAAGGTCAAAAATTATTTATATGAGTGGGATAAATTTGAAACTGAAACTAATACCTGATATCCTATGAAGGACAGTCTGTTCAGCCTTCTCAGTTTGAAGTAGGCACTTATATATGGTTGACATGGGAGGATCTGCCTAGATTAGTATCCACAGATCACCTCCATATTTACATCCTTTGTGACTCCCTACACTCCAAGAATAGCATATAGTCAATCAGCAAAATCTCATTAATCTCTTTCTCAAATTGCAACAACTTTGATTGTGGTCCTCAAGTCATTGAGACTGAACTGGTTGGGTTATCAATCATTCTAATTAACTACGATAATCAAGATCAACCAAGAAAAGGTTGGAATCAATAGTGTTAGATTGAGGGAGATCATCTCATGGTGGTTCAAAGGGGACTTCCTATACAAAACTATAGAATGCTTACAAACTATTTCTAAGTTGAATATATGACCATATGTTAATACCCTTTTTTCATGGGCTAGTAGTACTTGAGGACAGCTAAAGTCCATTCTAATTACCTGCACACCCAAAACACCTGTGTCTCATTTGCATCCTTCATGTGAATCCTTGCAAGTTGCAATAATCAACTTTGAATGGCTGGATTTGTGTCTGTACCTTTGGATACAGGCTTAACTCCATGCTGGCCCACATAATGCAATGTAATATGTAGTCTCAACAGTGCAATACACCTGTATAAGTTAGAAAAAAATTGGTACACAAAGAAACTCTCAGCCAAAGATTCAAGCAAGAATCTCGGAAAGACAGTGGGTATGATTTGTATACTTACAACCACATATAACATACAATTTCTGAGAGCCCTTTTTTCAAGGCTTTCCACTACCTTTTTGAAAATTGTGTTGGCTTTGTCTTCAGAAGAAATTAACAGTAAGACTGATTTTGACATTAGAAACAGAGTTATGGCTTAGCTTTTAAGGTGAAGCAGAATATATTGAGGCATAGATGTGTGAGTTAATTTGTTTTGTACAATATAATATAAACAGACTTTGGTCATGTAAGAAGTGATATAGTTTGAATATTAAGGAGAGGAAGATTATCCTTCTCAACCCAGGAGTTGTGATAGAAACAAGAGCATAATGTGCCTGCTGCACTCTCTATATCACCCATGCCCACCCCTTGAACAGAGACAGCTTTGAATTCTTTTGGAGTAGATATGTCTACAGGTAAACTTGAGGCAATGATGGGCTTCTTGACACTAGAAGGATAGCTTAGTAGAGCTGATAATCTGTCCCAGTCATAAAAATTCCCTTGTACAATAGTTAGAAAATCACACCTTATCTTTCAATGTAGTCTATTCCCCAAAAATAACAATCATAAAAGAACCATATTATAGGTGGTCATAACCTTGCTAGTTTAACTAATACTCAACTCGCTAAAGTTGCTTATTCTACAAGAACTCTTTTGCCCTACCCACCATAATCTCCAACCCAAACTGTGCAACTTACATTTCTGAAATCTGCCCAAAACCATGACTGGAATTGAGCTGTCAGGGGTAACACAATGCAAGTGGTTCAGCCATGGCTGGTAATGACTATGAGGAGAAGGAAGTGTGGTTATAAGATCATCTGAGTCTTCAAATACACAACAGGAGTGTCTGTAAGCTCAGCAAATAAATCAGTTGTCGGGAATTTTCGAGGAACATCGAATCAGAGGGATTTTTCCATATTCCAGAAAACATGCAAACAAATAAGGGTGCAAAACTTTGCGTCGTGCAACTGGAAGTTCCCACTACTGTTAAGTAGTGAGCAGAGAGATGTCTCCTGGCTGGGCGGTTCACAGACCAAAGTCATGATCAGCTGGTCGGGCCAGCTCCTTTGCCAGTCTCTATCTTAATATAGAGAAAGACGTTATATACAGAAACAGTATGTTAGAAAGACTGAAGATAACCACTCATGAGTGTATTTAAACTATAGGCACTCGCAAGCAATTCCCTTCTTTGGATGACAACGACTTATAATTGCTGTCCTTGCAGTTGGAGTTTGATATCTTGAGTTTGAGCCCTAAATGTCAAGTTCTAGAAATAAATGTTATATTTGTTGTAGCAGTAAGAAAAACACACATAGAATTGACTGGCCTGAAAGTGTGTATCAATTGGTGTCCTTCTTGAACAACAAGGTCAGACCCAGAAACCACTGTATTGAACACTCTATGGGGAGCTGTCATGTGTCTTTTCTACTCAGTAACAAAAGAGAACAACTTGCTAGAAGATTGTTGTCATGAGCATTTAACAGAAGATGAATAATACACTGTATTCCATAGTAGGAAATCACTAAACATAGAGTCTTCTTTACTCAACTGCTGACAAGCAGTGCAGGTTTTACCCCTTTATAAAGTTCTTATTTCATTCCCCCCCCCCCCTTATTTGGCAAGTAGATCATGTGGGTAGTATGGTTTTGAGAACCCTCCTCTCTAAAGAGAGATTGGGAATAAATCTATCCAGATCAAGCTTAACATCGAACCTTACCATGTGGCTAACAGGTGTTGATGACAATCAGCACACTGTAGTGTTGGAATTTGAAGGAGTCTGACAGTCAAGGAAATAGTCTTGGTGTGGGCCTATTAGGACCTTAGTACTTTAAGGTGAGTATCTGCACTCTAATCTGGCAAATTCCATTAAGTAGCTGAGTGATGGCTAAGTTCACTTCCTTCACAACTAAAGTCTATCTATCATCTCCCGCCCGAGTTCATCCAACCTCGAGGATTCAAGTTCCATCCAGCCATTGCGGAGATTTAATGAGTCCCTATTGGTGATGAACTATGCAAGCTCCCCTCGACCACTTCAAGAGAAATTTTTCGTTCGGCATAGGTAATTCCCAGCAATTTTAATGAAACACGAAGTCTCGCGAGTCAGTCTTGGTCAATTCCACACTCTTTCTCCATTGTTGAAAACCTTTAACTTCCTCTATTGGCCTTCCTCCTATCATCCCCTCACAGTCTTAGATGTTTCTGATCCAGTCTTCCGATATTCTAAAATCATGAATACTCCGGTGGTGGATCGTTCGTCGCTTCCAGACGCATCTCCTCGATCTCCATCCTAAGATATTGTACTTCATCCCGAAGCCGTGAGGCTGTGTCAGAAAAAAGACCAACCTCTGGCGGTGCAGTCGGCGTCTCATTTACGGGGGCGCTATTTTCGCGTACATCGCCGTCTGAAGAGGGTCCGGCCATGGCGGAAACATATACACGTTTGGATCTGGTTGTTGAGTTCTTCGTGGGCTTTTCGGAGCCGTCATTTGGGAGAGGTAGTGGCTCCACACGATGGCCTACGAAGGGATTTATCGGACGATGGTTGCTGCTGCTGTTTAGATAGCTTCTTCTGTGGATTTCCCGTGCTCTTCTCTTGCGACGACGAACGCAGATGAACAAGAGGACGGCTAGTGCAAGGAAAACAACCCCTCCAACCACGCCACCTACGATCGGGCCGACAGGTTTCGTCTCCTGCTGTGCTGATGCTGAGGACGGAGACGAAGTGATGTTAGGCGGCACACGTGTGTTCGTGGTCGGTGGTATACTTGTGCCAGTGGTCGATGATTCGTTTACAGTCTGGTTTGAAGGAGCACCGGTAAGGTCAGGGTTGACTAATAAAAATGCCTCAGAATCATTAGACACGAGTGAGTCAGTGACCAAGAAGACATACCTTTATCTGCAATCAACTTGGCTTCCGTGACGTTGAATAGCTGGCCATACCACTCGAGGGCTTTGAAGTAGATTGTTCAGTGGGGCCGAAACAAACTGTTTCAATTGAGGCTTTCCCATAGAGAAACTTACGATTAGTTCCTGCATAGAATGGAATTGTGTGATTGTCCGGGATCAAGATATCTGAGGGCCAATACCTGAAATGGAATTGGGGATATATCAAATTTTCTCAGTGTCTTGCTCGAGTCAAGTAAATTTTTATGAGAAAAAGCTCCAAAAACGTACTTACGTTGTGCTGGAGGTGAGATCGCTGCATTCCCCATTGTAAGCGGGCCAGCTGTAAAGAAGCAACTTTAGATTGATATCAATGACAGTTCATGTTCGTTCTTATACTTACGAAGTACTGAGATTATGTCCTTGACAAACGGTGCAAGCACCCATTAAATTGTAAGCGGCCCAGGAGCTTTAACATTATATAGTTTGAGTCGGAAGGTGAAGTTAACAAAAGTACGGAAATTGGTACGGACCAAGTACACCGGTTTGCAGTTCCACGGTCCTTGATGGGAGGTTCGTACTGATAGCCCGGTGGAAGTGGTCCTATAGTTGAATCTGACTAAAAATTATTTGATTCTGTGTCAGATTTGAGTGAGAGGCAACAAGAAGACACTCCCTTGAATGCAAGGTGCGGATACAGCAACCAGTAGGAAGCACGGAGACAGCCCCTGATTATTAGAAGTCCATACAAAGTCGGTTTCGCATACCGCGGTCGATTGTACGTTGTTTCGAATTTGAATCATCGGCTCGAGTGAAGGACGCAGATTGGCAAAGCTTAGGACTCCTGAGAAGCCAGCGAATTAAGGCCGTTGAATGTGGACGGTAGAATTTCAAGAAACAAAACGGTCCATAAGTGACCTCGTGGTATTTATGTGATCGGGTGTGAGAATACGATAAGAACGCACTGTACTTTCTGCATCCTGTCATAAGTATGAGTGGACCAATTTTTGCATGATGCATCAGATTTAACTTCAGTGCTTCTTCGGTTCTCTGAGATGCGTTCATACTCCAGATATTCATTCCATCGATGGCCTGTTTTGCGAGGGTGACCCCGGCCTAAGGGTACCTTAAGAGTAAGTCGAAGAAGTAGTTGAGTTAGAACAATCCGCGAGCACCGGCAGGCGACGCAAGGTCCTCGTCTGGGTTAGTTGAATTTCGATTGTTCTCACAGACAACTGTACAGCCTTCACCGGACGTCTGGTAGAATTAGAATTAGAATAGATTAAATCTCCCTAAAGGACCCCGCAGGATACAGAGAGACCCGATATACTTCTATGTACGTGCCTGATAAGAGTATACCGGCGCACGAAGTGCGTGCCGTTTCGATACCATCACGAAACCTCTACAGAACCCAACCATAGCTTGACGCCCACATTAGCATGGGAGCGCTACAGAGAAACCGCTTTGAAATCTCATGGCAACACAACAACGCACGTACGAGACCACAAAACACCTTCAGAACGATATGTCCATTGAACATCTCCGCTATTTGCCGTATCTATTAGACCCGAAGAACCGCCATATCCGACTCTGATGTATTCATGAGTAGAATAGTTTATCAATATCATCCTGTTCTGGTACGATGAACCAATCGTGATGTCATATTTGGGATGTCATGCTACGGTGAAGGGGACATGCGTAGCGAGGGGACGTGTTCAAAAATCATAAGGACATGGCAAACAAAACCCGTAAACATTGAGCACAATTTTGGATCGTCAGTCGCAGAGTTAAAGATGCCATTCAGTTCGTCCCAATATTGATCTCTGGGGAAGCTGTTCACTCTGGTATGTAGTGTACCGGCATCATATTGTTACCGAGCAACATCTGTATAAGTGAGTCATTCACGGTTGCTTCTTTGATTTTCGACTGCTTAAACGCCTTTGAACTTACATTTTGATCAGAATCAATTATCGGTCACCAGAGAGTCTGCTTTGACATCAAAATCATGTACTTCCCAAAGGTCCGTTCTTTTACCAGGTAGTACCACAGCTTCATATTATTGATTCCATCTTTTGACCACACCGTAGATTCAAAAATTCTCACTCAGACCGTATTTGAATAAGATTTTGATTGCTGTTCGGATTTTTAATGCGGCCGCCACTGTATGCATCGGCTTAGTTCACAGATTTGGAGGGCGACAAATGACAAATTTTCAAGAGAAGTAGTGATGGTTTAGCAAGTCCCGGAGCTCAGATGATGGTTAGATGAGGAAGGGAGAACAGAAGATATCGAAAATTTCTTCGACTGGTAGGTTCTCCTCGCTCGCTTTCTCAATGCTGCATGTTCTAAGGTTTTGCTTCATTGCCTATGCCGTCAAGAACGAGCTCAAGCTAGAATGACCTTTTTTAGCACGTCATCCTATTCAACCCAGTCGGCGGGTGATCGGAGTAAGTACCTCATTCTCAAACTGTTATACGATAACGTTTTCGATGATTGCTGTTAAATACATCCCACTGCCAATCGACTTTTCTCCCATCCACGGATCTTTTCCACCCTGTGGCCCAACAATCCACCGAACATGCAAGGCATTAAATACATAACGCTTCTACGTTTTCCAAACTATTGTCACCCCATAGCTGTCATGACTTGGTACAAAAGCGGACATCGGAAAACAGAATCTCCGAATTCGGGAGACAGATGCTCGAGCCCCGATCATTATTGCGGTCAATAACACGCTAACTCTATCATTACTAGAGGATTCGACGCCAGCAGAGGCGACGAGGCGTCATCGCGTCGAGAATGACATTACACCCCATCTCGTGTCGATCATTTTCTCTCATTGGTTTACTCCCGTGGTTTGGCGGCTCTTTGGGGCATACCTAGGGTTATTTGGTTTGCGAATGACCAAGGAGATTTGTGGCTTGATAGGTGTGGTATTGCTTTGCTACCAACGGTGCATTTCGTACCCTCCCGAAACGAGTATTATCCGTTCTAAAGTTCAAACTTGATTTTTTTTCCTGAAGTGCCAAATACAGCGCAAAATTACAGCTCCGACTCACCATGTTCCCGTGCTGTTATTCCTTTCGAATCGGGGATCTACTTGAGTAGTTGTTTCAGAATGCCCCATCACCAGCATCAGTCAATAATCTGTTGATTTATCACTTACGCACCGACTTTTGTCCATCTGTTCTGAAAGATTGCATCAAGCCCCCGAACCATCGTCCTATAACACAGAACTGCCACGAAGGAGATCAAGCAATCCGAAAACGCTTTCAGAGGAAGAGTGTAAATAGGAATGAAATCAAGAGTGAGAGTAATGTGTTGATTTCCCTTGACATTTGTGCCTCTGACGCCTCCTCCATTCCAGACCGACCGCTCGAGCCCTCGAAGGTTCGGAACAATGAGGTGAGTGAGTTGAAACCCGGCACTGCGAGAAGAATAGATTCTCTTCTACGACACCACATTTTTCTCTCATCCTCAATGATTACCTCCGTTATCGAAGAGATAGACGTCTGGTTGGTGAAAGAGGTGAGGAAATCTGGTCGGTAGTTCTAATGTAGAGACCTGTAACGAAAAATCTGTGGCAGCGCCGCAGACGTATGACTCGGAGTAGGGGATAGAAAGAAAATACTCAGCTCAGATTCAGTTCGGCTCAGCTCGCTATAGACCTCAGAGGGGGGGAAAGTGTTCAGAAGGGGCTCAGGCTCCAGGTAGAAGG
>MU127852.1:105774-132137 GCA_014904975.1 Marasmius fiardii PR-910
TCCATGACAGGAGTGGAGTAAACTAGTGAGAACCGGTGTCTAAGTCAAAGAAGCGAAAAGTGTCTATCTATCAGGTCCTAACTGAACGGAGTGGATCCCTCCGGACACCTTTGACTCTGCTAGCTTCAGTTCTCGGCCACCAGCACTCGACTCAGCACAGATGGACCCCAACATCCATGGAGGATCGCTAACGAGGTGGACGAGGTCTCGAAGCGGCGCACATGCAACGAGGACTCCAGCGGCATTAGTCGGGATGTCGGGAGAATTCCGTAAGGTGATCGTGACGTATAAGAGGAGGGGGATCGGATGGAAGCGGGAACGATGGTTTGTAAGGGATCTGTGCTTGGAGAAAAGAAGAAAAATGAAATGATAAAACAATGACGGCGAAGAGAAACAAACGGTTCGTATAATTTTCGCGAGACTTCCGTCTAACTCTACAACACCGTCATCTCCTTCCCTCCTTCCCTTTTCATCTCCCATCGCAAATGTTCTAGACACCGTTCAAATTCGGGGCATCTCGACGGCTCATGTCAGCTTAGGACCGGATGAACATCAGGAACCGGGCTCAACTTGGGAGGAAATATACAGCACTTCGGCTTCAGTATCTGCAATGGGGGATGCCAACCGTTAAATTATCCTAAGGCTCTCAAAAACAGGTTCAAACTCACTTTCTCGGGGGTTAGTCAAGGGTAACGTCGCGTCGCTTGTTTTGATGGCCGAGCGCTGAAGGTCTTTCCGCAACGTGTTTCGTGTCGTTGATGCTGTCTTTATAATTTGTAAGTGGCCAGAATCTTTTAGCTTCAATTGAGGCTCCCGGGATCCTCTCAGGCTTGTGCCGCTCAAAAACATTTTGAGAAACAGGTTAAGAGAAAGAGACTTCGGAATACCCGACTACGGCCTCGGAAGAGTTAGAATTCAAAACAGTTTGGCAGACAAGCAGATAGTTAGTAGTGCAAATCTGTGAGTTTAGTAACCCAAGGTGAGGTGGCTCTTTCAACCATTCACCCACGGCGGACGTCTTTCTGAACTCAAATTTATTATATGCAACCCAAGTCTTTGAGGGTTCAAGTTTCAAAACCTATTGGCAGAAGTCTGGAAAATGTAGTCAACCAAAAAGACTACAGTCCTTGGGTCCAACTTCCAGCCAAAATGTTCTGCCCTGAAGCTTAACCAGTTCTTTGGATGAGATAATAATACCTGGGCCTAACGCATTTGAAAGTCAGGCGACCAAGTCCACGAGGGAAAAAAATGACTGTGCGAAGCACAATGTCTCGCGAACCAGTTTTGGTCAGCCCCAGTCACTTTTATTTCACCCTCGACAACCTCTCATCTGCATCCACCCGACTTTTCTCCCGTCCCTCCTCCCCCCGCAGACCCGATCATCTACAGTCCAGCCTTCCAGCGTTCTAAGATCACGAATACTCTGGTGGCGGATCATTGTTTATTCCCAAGCGCATCTCTTCGATTTCCCGCCTAAGGTTTTGCACTTCATCCCGAAGCCGTGAAGCCGTGTCAGAAGAATGTCCAACCTCTGATGGTGCAGTCTGCGCCTCATTGTTGGCGGTAGTATTGTCGCGGGTATTATCCTCTGAAGAGGAGACGGCGGTGACGAAGGGCTTTACGCGTTCAGATTTCGATCTCGATTTTTTTGGGTGCTTTTCGAGCTCATCGTTTAGAAGAGGTAGAGGTTCAACACGATAGTCGAGAAAGGGGTCTATGGCACGATGATTGCTACTGTCGGCGATGGACATTGATCTGTGAACAGAGAGCTCGTGGACTCCTCTTCTGCGTCGACTAACGTAGAAAACCAGGAGCATGATCAGGACGAGGGTAAATCACCCCTCCCACCACACTTCCTATGATGACCGCAATAGGCTCTGCCTTCCGCTGTTGCACTGGTTGTGGGTCGAGGGCTTCAATATCTGCGTTTGGAGCACCAGTGAGGTCGGGGTTGTCTATACAGCAAAATTCAGGTTTTGCATCACACAAAGTAGGAGAACGCTTACCTTTATATTTATCTGCAATCAACTGGGCTTCTTGAGCATTGAAAAGCTGGCCAGTCCACCGGTTAGCTACAGGTGTCGTAGTGAGTAACATTCTCCAAAATCCCATGAGTGAACTGACGGTTGAGCCCTGCATAGAAGGGAATTGTCTGATTTAATGCAATTGAGATACTAGCAGGCCAATACCTGAATGGAAAGCAGCCAGATATTAAATTTGAGATTTATAGTCCCTGTTGAGTTTCAGTGTGAGTACGTTGTCTTCGATGCGAGGTCTCCGCACTCTGCGTGGTAAGCGTCCCAGCTAAATTGAACTCCTTGAGGTGCAGTGCAGTAGGTTATTCGGGACCTTCTCTTACGGAAGGATACTAAAAAGCTCTGTCTGACGGGCAGCACAAGCACCTATTAGATTGTAGGCAGCCCAGGAGCTAAAAGGTGATCAGAAAAGGATGTCAATAATTCAAACAAGCTGGTGCTGACCATGTGCATTGGCTTACAGTCCCATTAGCCTTGCTGGGAGGATCATAATGTGCATCACTAAAGAGAGGGTGTGTGACATGAACTGATTGAAGGTTACTGGTTAACTTGGGATTTTCTAGACCTCCCGAGACGCAAACAAAAACGTTACCTCCTTGACCACAAGGTGCCGACACAGCGGACAGTAGTAAACACGGACAACCCCTGCTTATTTATAACTCCATGCAAAACTGTCTTCGCATTTAACAGACGATTCTAAATTATCTCGAACTTGAATCATCGGTCAATCGAAAAGCGTAGGCTGCGGATGAAGCTTAGGAATCGTAGCTGTTGAGATTTGGGCTGTGGAAGCAGCAAGCCTGTGCGAGTACTCTCACCAGTATTCCAGAACTTTCCGTAGTGACTCAAGCTCCAAGCTTTTACTCAGCATTCTCACTTACTGTAGAACATTCTAGATACATTGTAGGGTATATAAAGATGTAGGTAGACACTGGGCTTCCTCATCGGTTTGCCCTAATTCAAGCCAATCTTACCATTCAGTGAAATTGCAAACCTACCCTACTTATCATCACCTAATCACTCACACCCGGAAATCCAACAGTAGCCAAAAGGCTGAACTAAGATAGAGGAAGGTGGGCTCGAGGGACAAGACAGATGACCGGTACCCTCGTGATATTTATGATATGATGTGGAACACAGATGCGAGAATTAGACCGTACTTTCCTCATCATGTCCTTATGATTAGGTGGATCAATCTGCCCTGGAATGATACATCACAATGAATGACACTTCAGTGCTTCTCAGGTGTGCAGTCTCTGAGTCATAAACCCCAGTATGATCAATTTCACTTGCTGATTTGCTTTGTGAGTCAGGCAACCTTAGTCCGAGAGTAAGATGAATGAAACAGAAATTGTTGGCAAAAAAGTCTTTGCAGACGCAAGATCCTTGCCAGTGGTCATGGGTATCTGAGTTCGGGTCGTAACTCATTGAAGGTATCCCTATGTTCATTAGTTCTTCTTACACTGACACACAGTTGACACGCAGCTTCACCGGACGTCTGGTATGATGTAGCACCCCTGCCATGCTGTTTGTTTTGACTTTTCGACTCACTTAAACGTCCATGAACTCATATTTTGATTATTTTTTGGTCACTGTACAGAAGTCTGCAATCAAGATCATTCTGTCAAATTTTCCTAGCAATCGAGGGCTTCATGGACTCCAAGGCGGTCTGACCCTCAGGAAGATATCTTGGCTAACTTGAAGGACTCTGAGAGCAAGATATTTGCAAGAGAATATGGGCTTGTTAAGTCTCAGAGCTCAGATGAAGAAGGGAGGACAGGAAACATCAGAATTGTCTGTTGTGCATACTTCATTGAGTCAGTTTCTCAATGATGCATGTTTTCTAAATTGTTCTCGCAAATCCCTCCAAGACACCATCAATGCTACTCATGCCATTAAGTATGAATCCTTGAATAAAAATAAACAAATTGCCTTTCAGCACTTGACCTAATAAGAGGTGATCAGAACAGCCCATTCCTAATCTACCACTTCAACATCTGTTTTCAAAAGCTATTGCCATCAACTTGAAATAGCTCATACGGTGAGTCTTCCTCGACCTTTTCCCACATCATTTGCAGCACCCAGCCTCTCCTCCTAGCCAACTTTTCTCCTCCCAATGGTATCATCTCCACATCAAATATATCTCTCACTCCACAATCCAACGATCCTAGCCATCAATCCTAGCCATCAATCCTATGGCATGTTCATGCTTCCAGAAAGCCACTACCACTAACACCATGTAGCTGCATACAAAAGAAGCTGCTAAACTGAAGATAAACTGACAGTGCTGTCATGAAGTAGACATCTGATAATCAAACTGGATCAGAAAAAGACAAAGAGGAGTCTGTGAATCTCCAAATATAGAAAGATGGTTAGATGAAAAGGGGGGAAAACTGATGGAAAGGAAGGTGTTGTTGTTGTGCTGAGTATAACATTCTTCCCATTCAATGAGCTCATTGCTGATATTTGCTGAACAGGAGATTAACAGTTTGATAGACATTAGGATTGTTATCAAATTAAATCTCACTTCTTTAGTAGAATACAGTCTACAGCTCTTATCAGTGAGAATCAAACCCTATGCAGATGCTCCCCCCTCCTGAAACCAGCACTTTCAATTAGATCTTTTTCAACCATGACTCTGCATCTCCAACCACAATAATTACAGGCATTGAGAGTACTGCTCAACTCATCTATCACTTGTCTTCATGCTTGGAATGGTTTTTATGTATAGACATGGTGTTTCTTTAGCAAAATAGTTATATCAATTGTGCTGAAAACACTAGTAATTGAAACAGTGGGGCAATCTCCAAGCACATGCACAAATTCAGCCCTTGTGACACTGCCCACCTTTCTATCCTCTCACTCCCAGAACATCTGGCTCCATCATCAGAAAGAAGGATTTCCTCTTATTTTTTCCTCGCCCCAAAACACAAAACAACCATGATAGCCACAAGTTTCTGTTTCTGACTGCAACAGCAAACCTTCATATTCATTTTCATTATCACAGATTTCAGTGCTATCTATACTCTGGTGGCGGTTCATACCCCATCAAGCGCATCTCCTCCATTTCCCTCCGAAGAGATTCCATTTCATTTCGAAGTTGAGAAGCCTCTGAAGAATGGGTAACTGATAGTGGAGGTGAGGCTATAACAGTTGGATTGGCATGAGTATCTGGAAATGATGTGGGATAAATATGTGCAGGCCGAAATTTGCTTGGAGATGGGTTTGTATAGTTGCCAGTAGGAGGGATCGGCTCGATACGATATTCCACAGGGAGATTTTGAAAGTCATAACCATAGTTGCTTCTGTATTGTGTTGGGGTTCTCTCTTCTTCTTTCTGGGTCTTGCCATGAAAGTGCCTCCGGATAAAGAACACAAGCCCAAAAATGAGTAAGGCCCCAGCCAGTCCTCCTATAACACCTCCTGCTATTGCACCAACATTTGTTTTATGAGCTGATGAACCTGTGGCACTTCCTGCTAAACCAGTAATTTGACTTTGCAAGCTAGAAAAGAGAATAAGTGAGTGCTTTCATGCTAATTTAACTAAACTAAAAAGCATACTTTAGAGCAAGAAGACTAAACATGGCTCCTTGTGCAGGACTATATATAGAAATTTGAGTAAGAAGTTATCATACAGAACAAATTCAACCACTCTACTGACCTAGCTGATCCAGATGTAATGCTGCCATCTATAGAGTTGTAGGTGCTTGGAAAGGCAGTGACCCAAGGCTTAGATGAGCTAGCACTATAATCCACTACTTTGTTATACACCATCTCAACAAAAAGATCTCGTGTCTCGAGATCCTTTATTGTAGCTGCAGTAAGCATTGTCCAATCTAAGATTATGTCAATAAAAGATAAAATAGGTTGAAGTTTGGTCTGTTGAATGACTTACGTGATTTTACTACATTGATAGCATTGCTGTCATAAGAGAGTCCAAACTTGTTTCCTGCAGGCGGTATTCCATCAATATGACTGAACAGAGTATTTCTCTAGAAAGGTCTCACTTGGTAATGTCTGATAGAATCGATCTTGTGCATCATATGTCTATAGTAGCTATTCAGATTTGAAAGAAAGAAAGTACAGCAGCAAACTTACCTCTTGGCCAATCAAGTTCATTCCCAATAACTTATCCGGAAATAGATTATACATGAGAGACCATGATGTTGAATCAGAATATGTGGAGACTAAATGGCCATTGGATGCAGCTAGGTCTTGCCAACTAGAGGCCCATGATGAGGCTTGATTCTATTGGATTTAAATTCAATAGAAATAAAGGCAAAAATTTCAAGCGAATCAAACCTGATATTTTGAAGCATCATCACCCTGGCCAACTGTATGACTGATTTCAGCCATTGCTCTAACCCCAATGATTCCCTTTATTGCCAAGTTTGTCATGTTATTCAAAGCTAATCCATCTGCTGTTTGACTAAAAATGGGAGACTGACTAAGACTGACAAGCAGAAAAAATGGATACATACACTCCAGCTGATGGAATAAGAGCATTGGAAGATATAATATAATCTGCCCACTTCTTGAAAGTGGAATACTATATAACATATTTTGTTAGTGTTGACCAGGGAAAAATTGAATTTTGATAAACAGACATATTGATTGAGCAATGTTTGATCTCCTGAGAATTTTGCTTGAGCCCAAGCCATGATTATCATCGCTGATGAGTCTGAGTAGCTTGTCATGAGAAACAGACAAAAATCATAGAATTTTCTGACTTACCGTCAATTGACCTTGGTGGATTAGGGTTGGGATGTCCTGCTGCATCTGGAAAGGTGGAGCCTTGGATTATTGCAAAAGATCATTAATATGTAAATAGAGAATTCTTGACTGAGGTTATACCTAAATCAGGTGAAGCAAAAGGGGCTGTAGGTCCTGCTGATGGTTGATATTGCAAAAGTGGCTCAAGAAGATATTTTCCCCAAGTGGAATTCATGTAAAGGAATGCTGGGAATGCTGCATATATCACCTCAACAGGGCTCACTCGTCTGAAACATTAGTTAGTGAAATATTCTGCAGAGGATTGAAGAAAAGTGTATACCCTGAGATACCAACATCTTTCATAAACATATAGGTCTGGTTTGACGGCCCCAAAGCTGTTTCAATTCCAGCAAATGTCTGCCTGGTAGCAAGGGAGACTAAATTGCTGTAAGTGGAAGAAACTTTGACAGCATCATTTTGAATTTTTTTATCCAGAGCTGTAGCTCTATTTTGTGCATTTGGAGCATCTGCTAGAAATCCTTGAATCTAAATGATATTTCAAGAATTAGTAGGAAACCTCATAGGAGGGAACTCAAACATACAGCCTCATTTATATCACCATATCTGGTAGTCCAGTAGGCATGAAGACTGCTTCCATCTGGTTGCTTAATGATGGGATCCCGAACTAAACCAATTGCCCAGACTACAGAAGTGACATCTGTGTCTACAGAGCCCAAGTCATGGGTATATGCAAAAAAAGGCCAACTGAGGTGAAAATGGTGAGCCTCTGGTGAAGAGAAGTCATATGTATAGTGTTCATACTCATCGATCTTTCGGAAATTAGAATCCACAGTGTTGTTGAGAGAGCCCTTTTCTGCAAACCAACTTCGAAGTGAATCACCTGAAGCTCCCATTTGCCAAGTAACTCCATTTCCCTGTTACATTTATTGCATTAGTATAAAGTATAATATTATCACATTATCTTCTCACTGGGTTTGTAGCAAAGTACAGTGTTCCATCACTAGTCATGTTACTGTCCTCTTGCATTGGCTTTGGAGTTGCTAGTTGTAGAGTCTGTATAAGAATAGGGCTTGTTGGCATGCTCCATTGCATCTGAACAGAAAGGTCATGAGACAACCATTCTTGAAGAAGATAATAAACATGTGAGTAATTTCAAATAACAAAAACATTCTAATTGTCTACCTCCAGAGACCTCTGAGTATATCTGAATGTGGTGTGCTTGATTGTCTGTTGAGACTGCATCAAATAATATGTAGCTAAATGGAAAAGATTGAAGCACAGTATCTCCAGGCTGTTGGAGATGAGTTAATGTTTTTCCTCTTGAATAAGTATAGAACAGCACACCTCAATAGGGCTCAGATATGTAGTATTGAACTGAATTGGTCCTGCAGTCCAAAGAAGAGTTGTTCGAGTTGGAGTAATGACAACATTGTTGAGGGTTGCAGGCTGCTTTGGTTTTTTAGTTTGAGGGAGTTTTATATCTGATGGTCCTGCCCATTGATAAGTGATGTTTTCATCCACACGAAGAAAACCGCTCCATCCTAATACCTGCAGTGAAGGACTATGCTTCAGATAAAAAGGAAAGCCAACAGATGCTTAACTTACATGATCTCCTGTCCAAAAATGAAGCCATTCATTGGTTTTATCGCGTTCTGAAGCGTCAAGATTAAACCAAGCATTGAGATTCAGCCAAGCGTTCAGATAGGGAGAACGAGTAAGAGCTGGTGCTGCTGATGGCAGAAATGATTGTCCCTTTACTAGATTTAACAGAGAGAATAAATGGATGGAGACACAGAAAAGAATCATGTTCGCCTGCGAAACTATTGAATGAGGCAGAAGATGACAGTAACAAACGGGATCAGCTGGGTTGTGATCTGTTATGAATGACCTTCCACGAATATACTCATGTGTGCTCATATTTGATTATCATCATCAAAAGTACAGCCTTTGTGGGGTTTTGTGAACCGACTGCAAGCCGCGTTTCTTTTACCATGACCCCGATTTTTTTGATTGAAATGTGCCGTTCTATATCAAAGCTCCCTGTGTGCGGGTGATCCTGGCACAATATAACCAGTCTCCACCCATGCCGTTTTCGCCTCCTTCCCCCCAACATCAGTTTCAGGTAGATTTGAGGTCAAAGTTATCTAGAAGAATGATGGCAGAGATTAAAAGCCTTTACCCGCATTGCAAAAGACAGTAAGAACGATCTGAAAGAAAGAAGGATTCAAGTTTGAACCGGATGCATCCCGGCCTCAAAGGCGACAGCGAGTACCAAAGCACGGATATGCTTGCAGTTTCGGAAGAACTGCATAGGCATAATTTCACAAACGTGTGCTGAAGGATTGGAGCGCGAGCGGGAGGTGCTGTCCAAAGCTATGCAGAAGCCTGATTGCGGTATCAACGATACGAATCTCTACTCCAATCTCGGACTTGCCCGGCTACATAGAGAAAAGAAGTCCTCGAAAAGCTCGGGTAAGTATCCAGCGGCATGACGCCAAAACAGAATATGGCTATATGGTTGACTGAGTTTAAAATAGGACCGGACGTTCAAACAACGGGTATATATACGCTTTCCCTTCCAGCACTTTGACTTCAGCACTCGAATCCTGAAGGGACCAGTTCAGAGATAGCACTTGAACGTAGAAAAATCTTGGTAGAAGTAAAGCCCACACTACCGCATACGTCAGTCAACAATAGCTTCCAAAGGAGCCCACTCTCCAAACAAGACCATAATCAACAAGTTCGAGCGAAGGGGTAAGAGCTTCCATCTGATGAGAAGTCTGACGTTTGATTGGTGAGTGCGTGGACCAGTAGGATGTCAAAAACCAGAAAGCCAGCCGCACTCGCTGACCTAGTATGTAATTCGTTTATAGGAAGTCCTTGAAGAATCCGGTATCAAACTATTCATGAACGATAAATCAGAAAAAAGGTATTTGAGAATGTAAGCAATCATTATTGAACGGAGCCCAGATTCAGAGGACCAGCATCGTGGTAGTCGAACTAGAACAAACTCAACACGAGCTCGCACGAGAGTTGGAGGGCCAAGAGGGGAACGACGATCCGGAGGGACTACTGTGGCAACCATTCGCACTTTTACCTCGAAATATACAAGCACCGATACGAACACCTCTTGAGTAATCGGAGAATCCTCCGAGTCCTCTGCAGGTAGGGCAGGCGGGAACGAAGACACCGGACGAGATTACAGGTGCCATTCTTCGTACATCTCTGGAATTTTGCCTTATTTCGATTCATTCCAATTTCGAGTTTACGCCCGTTACAAGTGATACGGACTCGAACAGATTCCCAAACGCCACGTTCAAATAACGATGTCAACGTCCGATAATTACCCCACGGTAGAACAGCAATTAGCTCAATAGCTCTCCATCCTCGCCCCAGGGATATACGTCTTCCTATCCCAATAGACCTGGTGTGGAGGAACACTCTCAAACACCCTCCAAATCCGGTTCTGCGTCAAAACCGCAGCCCTCAAAAAGAGCGAACCATCCATCTCTTCCGCACCTTCCAACTCCGTCTTTCGTTTACCAGACCAATAGCCCTTCGGCCTAGACCCGTACAATTGAGCGAAATGCATCAACGCGCGTTGACATTTAGGCAAATGGTCGTCTGGGTGGGTAATGGCTTGGTGGACGAGCCACGTCCATGGGTTGGGTTTAACGACTGCTGGAGAATCCGGGGAAGGTAAGGCGTGAGAGCGGGGTGTCAGTTAAGGTTGGGGAGGTGTAGGATGAGCGATTTCGTTGTCTGAGAAGAACGCTGGGATGTTGAGGGGAGGTTTACCGAGGGTAACCCACCATCCGAGAACTGTTGCGAAGAAACTTCGGAGAGCTTGAGAGCGTGGGGCGAGGACTGAAACCAGAGATGGAAGGAAAATTGCTGAGGTTACAAAGTGTACGCTATATGAAAAGGGCAACGTTAGTCGAACGCTTAGAGCAACACTGAGGAGTGAGGAGCGCACGTGATAAAGTCGGCGTTAAACTCGCCATCATCATGTTGCTTGTATCCCGGTACTGCGTACATGAGCGTCATGGCCCACTGTAGCTCCTCAATCTTCTCTTGAAATGTAGCTGGGCTGGATACATCCAATGTCCACTGGCTGGCATAGTGATATAATGCGTCACCACAGTCCTTCATGAGAGAATGATACATCTTTTCATAGTCCATCGCTTTGGAAACAATCTTCGGGTCGTTGGCGACACGAGCGAGTATAGTGAAGGCGTGTACGCCCGGCGAGATTAAAGGTGGCGTTGTCCCTTTGAGAGTAAAAGCAGATAGAAGTCGTGATGTAACGGAAGTCTGATTTCTGGAGTCAACAGAATCGAACAGGGCTTTAGGGATGAGTTGACTGTTCCCGGTATCGCTAACAGCAGCTTCAGCCAGACCTGATAACTGAGGATAAGTCTGCGGGATGTTAACGACGAGAGCTCAACTGTATGTCCTTACGTACCTTCGATGTACATCCCAGGCAAACCAAATTCAGCGCCATACCCTACATGAATATGCCCGTGCATAATCCCAGATTGAATACGACAAAGCATCTCGGGGTATCGGCCAGCTTTGTTTTTGTTACCGAAGTTTGCGTTGGATGAGAACACATAGTCTTCGAGTGTTCTGGGACCGCCATTCTCGGTGACTTGTGAAGAAAGCCTGGTAAGCAGCGTAGTACCTAAGGACAAAATTAGTACAGATTTTACCAGAAATTTTGTGCGCCACATACTCGTGTTTCCCGATACGCTCGATCCGATTCTTTTCCGTGACAGCTTCCGGCGACATTCCTCTGGGCTGCTGTAAAAACTCATTCTTGTCATAGCCCATTCGAACTATGTCCTTGTGCGCTCCAAGAGCCCAAACGGCGATAGAGTGATGGGATATATGGCTAGACTTGTGTTTGACGATGAAAGAACTACATCAAAGCGTACTTGTGTCGACCAAGCTTGTCATAGTAGATATGCCATCTCTCGTGATTCTCTCTCAAAAGACTTCGAAGCGTTTCTGTCGATTCATGATTGGCGCCAGCTAATCTTCCCGGTGACGTCTGGGACGGTGGTAAGGATGGCTCTGGCCAGAGGTCAATCAACTCTCGGGAGGACATTGTGGTTAATCATGGCCAGCTTGACTTGACTGTTTATACTGCATTCTCAGTCTCGCGAACGACGAGTCCCTTCGGTTATGCGACACAGATTTTTGATTTAATCATGTTTTTCCATCGCTCTGCATGCGTGTGAGTAGATTGTGGAAGCTAAGCTTCCACCCTTGAGAAAATAATGGTTGAGATTATTATCTTTCGCAGGATGGCCGATAGAAAAGCAGAGTGCAAGCGTGTAACTACCCGGAAGAATAGTGCCAGAATTGATTCAAGAAGACCTCGTTGAAGTTCGGGAACGCACCATGACCCGGCCAGTGATCATTGATTCCAATCCACGACTGTAAACGGACTAGCTGGACGTGGTTTGCTTTCCCCAGCGGTGTGCGGCGAAAATGATAATCGGGACCAGAGCTGACAGTGAGAGCATGAGAGAATTGATTATATAATAACCTCTGGCTTTTCGCCGAAATCACCGTGGGGACGGTCATGCATCACCCATGTGCATGAGCAGCCATGAGCCTACTTACTTAACAGCCGGCTACTACGGCTGCGAGGATCCTTTGATTTGCACGTATCAACGAAAATCTCGAAAGTTTACAAGGACAGGCCTTCGGGAAGCCTCGAAAATTCAGCAGGGTATCATACTGGCCGGTAGGCGAGATTCGAGGTTCAGACAGCAAACCATTCTCAGACTTGTTCACTTTACTGATATGGCTATATTTGACAGGCTTTTGAAAATGTCACTATTGAGAGTATCAATATGAACACCAGCCGGGAATTCTTGGTCGATTCATGCATTCATGACATATCACTGCCTTCTGTCTTGACGTTGCAATCGGAACCATAAACATCCGTAACGTCGCCACAAACTCGCGGCATTGCTCAAGCTGTTCCCAACATGTGGTGCATTAGAAGCACACATTCGAATCCTCTTCTTTCGACTTCACGAACACACCCCTAGTTTTGCCGTCGCGTATGACGCCAACAAGAGTATTCGCCAGTGGGTGGGTGATAAATGAAAACCTACTTGCTTCCCTTCTTGGTCCCAGACTTCCAACATATCAACAGGCTTCTCCCTGTCTGCATGAATAGTCCATGTTCAGTCCAGCAAATTTAGCCCCCATCAGTGATCATGGCATTAACCTCCCTAGACGCCAACCTCACTCCTTCGCGTCAGCTGCTCGGTATTGAGTTTCTTTGCGCGAGAGTCATGAGTCCGGTACGAAAGAGAAAACATCAATTTCTGGTCGTCACGCCTGATGGGTGGCGCAAATGTTCTCCGCCTTGTGTGGGAAGGTACCGATTCTTTAGATGTCCGAGGGTCATTTGATCTTTTTTTCTATGAGGAAGATGGTTCAGCGATGCCTTGTCCCTAGATAAACACGACAATCTCATCGTTGCAACGCCCGATGACGCTCACTACATGCTGTCTGACCCATAGGTGTGGTTTTAAGCTTTGCAGATACAAGTATTCTCTCCGGCTTTTACCTCTAAAGTACCATCGGTCCGGAATACGTACGGATGATCAACTGGGCCATCATCGCGAAAAGTGTGATCAGAACGCTTTGACAGGATAATCTTGATCATAGACTGAAAATGACCTTTCGCTTCAGTGGGATGCATCTCAGACTCGCTCTCGACTGTCCCTCATTCCAACCTCTGTAAGAAAACATTTGACCTGAAGACCTGGATCCTATACTCACCTCTCAATGATTCCGATGCTTCAACCTCTTCTCGGACGATTCCATAACCTGCGGGTGAAGACGCAGGTATTCATCTACGATGTCGACAGCTGAGGCTATGAACGACGACGACCTGATAAAAACCAACCTGAGCAGCGGGCGACGTGCATGTTGCATGTGCTAGTCGTTTTCATTGCTGAATCAGTGAACACCCATCGTAGCTCCGAAGTCTACTCACGGTCGTTTCAAAGCATCGAGTTTATAATTCGGAAAGAAACGATGGATGAAAGATGTTGCTACCAGGTATGTCCTGGTTCTGACCCACGGAGGTGACCTATCACAAGTCTGAGGGACCGGACTCAAAGCTCTTGCGGCTCCACCTCCACACGATGTTGAGCTCGGGCACAAGTACCCTCATATGTACCCGCCAGATAACCCTGAGCGTGGGCAGTTTGAAACTCTGTAGACATAGATATTCTATACTACGCTTCGCAAGAGACGGCAGTTCCCGCGGGTGGCTCAAACAAGCACTTCGGCTGCGCCACACAGGCATGCCCCCTCGGCACCTTTATGGTTTGACCCACTCTCGTGCCTGAGAGGTTCACCGAAGCGTTATCGGGTCGGAGCGACACTATGTATAGGACTTCTCAAGCATTCGCTCTGTAAGTCCTTCTTCTGTTAACCGTCAGTAAGCTGCTGGTTGCCGGATGATTCCTTGCATCCCGGACTCTCGGTGCTCCGTCCTGAGACTCAGAGTAGTGTTCCGGCAGAATATATGGTTTACATTTTATCAGATACTACATATGATATTTCATTTTATGAGAGCTTTAAGCATACTGTGCCGAGTGATCCGTCAGTACTTTTTGGCGCGAAAAACCTATTTTTTAATAAATATTGCAGAAGTATGAGGTACTAGTTTCGTTGGTTGCTACACCCAATTCATGCAATGATCAACATGAATTCTCGCCGAATTTTGTCGTCAGCGTTAGCGTACCCATTGCCATGTCGGTTAAGGTTTGTGACTCATTTCGGAATGAGGCCGATTATAGCTGACACAAATTTAAGGATGGTGGTAGCCAGCCCAAACGCTTGATTAACCAGTCCAATAAGGGTCTCGATATTTTGAACGGTCACAAGGGTTTGAAGAACGCTGACAATTGTCTGGATGACCTGCATTAAAATCATTCTGTTAGAGAACTGATTGAAAGAGAAAAGATGTCGATTACGAACAGAACCTATTTCATTGATAATGGCCGTGATATCGCCAGCAGATTGACGACGTTTCAAGCCATAAAAAGGGTTCGCAAGGGCGGTGAGCCGCACGCCTGCAGTTTGTAGATCCCCGACGACCTTACTAACGAGAGGGGTGACATTGGCCTCCGTGGCATTTCCAGCTTGTTGGATCGCAACTAGGAGAATAGATATATCGTCAATCGAGCCCTGAGCACAAGCATCTGAGAACCTACCAAACTGAGGCACAGTTGCTTTAAGGTTGCCCAATAGTCCTTTTAGAATGGCCGCAGCATCAGCCGGCGTCCCGAATCTTTTCTCCACTGGAACTGCAATAGACGCAGCGGAGACAAGGCCCAAGAGGAAGGAGAGAGCAAAGAAACGAGCAAACAACATGATTAAGCGACCGTAGCTGCCTGAGGCACATTTGCTTCAATGTGAAGCTTTTATACTCAGATAGTATGTGAATTGCAATTGGGACCATATCCACTTTGTCTGATCCCAAAATTATGAAGCTTGGGAAGGATCTGCCAGAGTAATGCTGTAGTGATAGATACCTGGGGTACAACATTTCAATCAAGGCTTCAATGTCAAAAAACTTTCTTGCTCAGATTTGTAACTGCAGGTGTGCGCAGCTGCTTTGCCGGATCCAAAAATTACAGGAGCTTTAAGAATCTGCCAGAGTAATGCTGTAGTGACAGATGCCTGGACTACAGTCATTTTTAACATAGCCTACTTGGCTTCAATGCCAAGCTTTCATACTCAGATTTGTGAATTGCATTGTGAATTGCAGCTGGGACCACCACATGCAGCCAGTGCCTTGCCGGATTCAAAAATTCCAAAAGCTTTAGGAAGAATCTGCCAAGGTACCGCTGAAGTGACAGTTGCCTAGTAGACATTTGCTTCAATCAAAGCCACAATGTCAAACAGTTCGTACTTGAATAACTATGTGTATTGCACCTGGGACCACTGCATGCACTACATTTCTTTGACTTCAAATTTGCTTTGGGAAGAATCTGCCAGAGTAAAGCTAAGGTGACAGTTGCCTGGGTCACATTATCTTTCAATCAAACTTCACTGTCAAGTCCAGATAAAAAACTTCAACTCATCCCGAGCGCCTACTTTGTCTGACCCCAAAAGTATGGGAAGCTTGGGAAAGATCTGCCAGGGTAAAGCTAGTTCAACTCGTTTCTGACGCCTTACTATTTTGCTTGAGGCCATAATTCAGGGGGGATGTCTAGTTCAAGGCGTGAAGAGGTGAGAGGTGAGACGGAGGCGCCGAAGTGGGACGCGTCGAGCCGTTTGTCCCCAGAGTTTCCCGTTGTCTGTCAGTATCCCGACCGGGATATGGTATTGGTGAGACCAAGACTCATCTGTCTTTCCTTCCTACTCTCCTCGCTCATTGTTACGCGCTGTTCCTACTCAAATTATCTACCATTGAACATCAAATCATTGTCCCAAGCTGTAGGAAATTGGGTGGGAATACCCGGGTAGATAGGTGCGGCGTTAATCTCATTTGTGCTATTAGATCCTGTTCCAACTGGATTCAGTCACTTACAACAATGATTGAGGGTGTCTCTCCATGATTTAGGGTCCCTGCGGACTCATCAAATCAACTATCATTGCGGGAAAGGGCAGGCGAAGGCTCAACTCGGCTGGTGGTCTCCATCACATTTGACTGTCAACCGTGAATATGACAAGATGAGGAATGTCAAAAACTCCGCTGCAAGTGTCTCTTGACGAGGTGGGATGACTGGGCGCGCCGATCCGGCCTTCGAGTAATGAATCTAGATTTCGAGCTCCTTCGGGTGGAGGTGCCGAGTGGATGCCTCACATTCCACCTTTGACCAATCCAATCCCCCCCCCCAGTATATACAACCCGTTTGCCATCTTCCTCGAATTCTTTCATCTCAACCCCCGTTATAAACTGGCACAAAGTTAGCCAGAACACACCCTGCAATTTCGCATTAAAACATTGAAGACCTAAGATTGAGCCGCCTATCGGTCTTTACATAGTGAACTTCACGAGCGAAAGATTTGTCGACGGAACGAGGCTGGGCTGAAGTACCTGGGTTCTGGATTAATTCTGACGCTCTCAATCGACTTGAACTACTAGTCAGTATAACATCTCACAATATACCTGGATGGAGCATCTACGTCCAAAGGCGCAGATAAACTCTGTCTATCTTGTAGGATACCTTCGAGATTGGTTTTTTGTACTCGTTCACTTGAGCGGATGAGTCGTCTGGGACCATCGTTTGGCCCAAGTCGGTCATCGCAGGGTACTCCTGCAAATCTTGCACTGATTGAGTAACCTGGACCCAAACCCTCACGTTGATATCATCGACATCGAATACTCGCTATCTTTTCAAACTTACCTATCCAAAAATCAGCCGTCACAGTCTGTTCCTGACTCTCCGAACTGCTGAGAACCTTCAAGCTCAGTTCCGTCGGGACTTGGTTTCTCTCGAGGAATTTTGCGCAGAGTCAGACCTTCAGGATCACCACATCGCAACTTAACGAAGGACGGGAGACCCGGAGGACACGATTGGAAGACTTGGCCTCGTTTTGAGGGTTTCCTTAGTTTCAGGAAGATTTTAGGCAAGTTTACGATAGGCCGGTCACAAAACAGTTCACTGAATTACCCTGCTTGATTCATAACGCCCTACGGGGAGATCTAGAGTCGGGAACCTAGAAAGCGACGTTATGGATGAACGATGATGGTGATCGATGTCGATGAGCGCTCGAGCGCGGTGAGCAAGGTTCACACCGGTTCGAGCGCTTGCAAGCCCGGGGTCACGCGCACGTAAAGATATGTTTCTCGTTAACCACCATCACGAGCTGAGTCGACTGTCAGATCCCCATCGTTCTCGCTCAGTTTTGGGGGTTTTCGTTCCATTCAAACTCAAGGTTTCGTCTCTCAAAACTTACAGAGTTTATTGTAACGGGTTCATGTTTGGGTACGCGTTGTGTTGGGATGGAGTGCCAGTGAGTGTACCTTCAAGTTTCTGGGTCTCGTCTCAAGAATCTCACAATCATGAGCCTGAGATCTCATCACCGTCGGACCTATGGTGGCGATGGCACTAGTTTCTATTCCCGTCGTCATTAACCTTCATCCTCACCTCGCCTCACGCTTTCCTTCTTGTCCCCCACATCGCCTATTTCCCAGTTCTTCAACTCGATTCTCCATCTTGAAATGACAGAATTGAGTCGCCCTATGGCTTTGATGGAGGTCTTCACTGGTGTCACCGGCATCGCGGTCAGCAAAAGTCACTTTTCAAATGCTGGAAGAGACCAATACAGCGGATGCACGATCCACCAGCATCCTGCTCGTGCTCGGGAGAGAAGGGAAATTAGGGAGCGTAGGGAATCTCTACATTGAGTTTCTGAGAGTAAGTCATCTATGTAACCTTTCTGATAGTCATCTCATTGATAGCGTAGATGTCCTTGGGATGCTTAAGAAACGAACTATGGGTGGATCCGACCAAAAGCAGATTCCGTTGTGGACCAGCTGGGCCAAAATGCCGGGATTTCGATGGCAATATCGGTGTCACGGTGCCCTCGGACGCAGGATTTCTCAAAAAGGACATCCTCATCCGGTATTTTTGCACTTTAAAGGACGATCGAAGTTTTGTCGTGGCGCTTGATGTTAGCAGTCAAGCTACACGTATTAAAGAGGTCCCTTCAACAAATTACTTCCGAATTTAACAAAATTGACGATTGCCTTCAAACGGAGCTTGTCCTGGCAGAGTTGGGAAAGTTGTCTTGATGTTGAGAAAGAGATGCTCGATGGAACTACAAGGTAATCATCCAAAAAGCATTTCACCTTCTTGTACTAATACATATAATAGGTTCTACCTCAACTTAGATGATCAACGTTTTATACAAATAAGTTCTGTCCTTGAAACAACCTCATGGCTTTCATGAGCTCTGAGTGTTTTTCACGCTCGTGGCATTGGGCTAGATGAGGACCTTTCCAACTACAGTGCGTAACTCTGGCTCTTGGCTGATTTTGGTTTACTATCACCAGAGCTTGTTCACCCTAGCTTCAAGCTCTCAGGAACACTTCAAAGATCAAACTGCAAATAACGCCGTCAACTATAGAGCCCAACTTACTTGAATGTCCTGCCTTCCCCTTCCAGGCATTTCTATCTTTGGTTCCATGACACCATTCCCCTCTCGCGAGACAGTTGCAGATACCTCGGTCTTCCTTTCAAGCCCTCCATCACAGCCGAGTACTGTCACAAATTTTGGTCCACAGAGGTTTACAAAACCATTCATGATTACCAAGTTGCGAGGGGATTTGATCCCGTAACCACAGACTTTGCACTACACGCAAAATCCCCCATCCTTGAGGTTGTTCCTCCCAAGAATCGCTTTCGAGAAGTTGAAAAAGGTTGGAGAATTGCATTAGGCTCTTTCTGATCGCCTACTGGTGGAATCACTTTGAACAGTAGATATTCAGATTGAACGTAGAGGTTAAATCAATTTTTCCTCTGTCACCAGGTCGTCATATTCACGATCAGATTGTGTGTTGCCAGGATCCACGAATACATCCAGTTCTCTGAGCACTGTACACAAACAGCAGATTCGGTGCACAACCAGCAAAGTGAGCACCTCCTGTTGTCGACAATGCCTCTCCCAACCGAATGATTGAACCGACTGGTCGTTAACTAGGCACGGTGCGGTCGTTTCTGGATGTACTAATTTCTCCGTTTCACGCTGGAAGCAGTCGAGGAATCGGGTATCTCAGCGGTAGCGATTTAGACAGACTAAGACGCGATCGATCAACATGCAATCGGATACGAAAATGAGGATTTGTATTATTATTATTTTCTTTTTGAGGTCGGGGATTTAACGAAGTACGAATCTGAACGAATTGGGAGTTTTCCGCTGCCAACTCGATTGGTAAGTACTGAGAGTAGTGCATGCCTAGCTATAGTGTAAGTTCGAAGAGCGGCAATCGCGACCGTGACGGCGATTTACATCTCTCCCTTGTACCACCATGGCCAATCTACTTGCTCAAACCAGGTATGCCATCATCTAGTACAGCCTTCTCTTGTAAAGTCATACCATACCTCCTCGTTTCAAGTCTGTATTTTGTAAGGCGAAATCCAGAGACGTACGCGAGTTTTGTAAAGCACCGTCGCGAGCTACGAGCAGTGCGTACGCTCCTGCCCATTTTTTTCTTTTACTGACTACTTGAAGCGTAATTACACTACAGATCTCTTTGAACCATTTTGGAGAGAACCTTCATCTTCTATTGGATACTTAACCCGCGTTGTGGTACGCAAGTTCTATTTCAGCTGGGTGAGCCTCAGTCGTGGGACTGGGTGCGTATCCTATTCTTTTCCTTCAATCCCAGTGATTTTCTGTGGTTCGCTTCAGTGAACGTTCCGACACCTTAGTCTCTTAGATTGACTCCGTACCTACGTGGTCGTTCACTTCCGTACCATCCACCCCAACCCTCGCAATCTCAGAGGCTTCAACGCTCATCCGAGTTCGACTCCTCAGCAATCCTTGAGAAACTCAACGGACTTGAGCATATCCAAACGGTTCAAGGTCTCCGTGATATCTGAATACTCATTTAAAGTTTGGACTCGGCGGAAAATAAAATAATACACGGTGCGCTTTTGACTTTGGTATTTTACTGATACAGTACGCCCTGATGTACAAATAGGTATATCGAGGTTCTCCTAGAAAGACTACACATGTTGTGTGGAGTCCACTGCCGTGTTCTCCGACAAAGAACCGTGGTCAGTCTCGTCAAAGCAACACTATTATTTCGAGGATATCGTAATCAGCAACTTTGCGAGGAGTAATCAGAGAAACGAGGATTCACCAGGCAAACCGCACAACGTTCGCCGGTACGTGGATGAAGATAGAGAGGGTGTTCCCTCTTGTTGGCAGTGACACTGTTCTCGGGGACTGGTGCAGAGCTGTAGACTTTGTGGTCAAATGCTTGAAAAAAATCAACGTGAAATGGTAAGCCGCACCTTACAGTGGCCAACGTTGCAAGACGAAAAGCAGCAAACACTGCGGTAAACCGACGGGAGATTTTCATTTTCAATTGACTTGTGGGGGAGTACCGAGTCGTCAGAAGTTCGAGTCACCGGGTTTGGAGGGCTTGCGAGTTTTACTCGGGTGGTTTTTATAACCTTTTCATGTCATTTCCCATCCCCCTCTTTTAGTCAAGAAAGTTCTTTCTTCCATAGTGGCGACTCGGAACGATGCAACGCCGACGGCTTTACGTGGAAATCGTGTGTGATATCGTCTTATGGGGATAGTCACGGTCGGCGAACGGGCGGGACCGCCCTGACATCGGAGGCTTTGAGACGGTCCGCTTCACAAAATAGCAGAATAGCACCTAGGCTTAGACTGTCTATAGGACGTGCTCAAGCTCCAGGGAGTGAAACAGAAAGTCTGCAAACATTCAAGTAGGTAAGTACTCCCGACTCCGAAGACGCGTTGTAAAAGCGGATCATCGAAGCTGGGCTCACCTGACAAATTGAATTGCCAGGCCATAGAACGCTCTTTAGGAACGACGAAGAAAGAAAGAAAGTTCAAACCCTCACAGTTTGGCAATCGTCGGCGCCCAGCTCAGGCATGATCTTCTAAATAAAACCTGATAAATTTAGCAGAAAAAAGAAAGCCGTTCCCTCTCGACCTTTCGAAAAATCGAGAAGACCGATAAGAACGTCTGAGAGGAACGCGAAGCAATCCATCATGATCGATTGTCAGCTTCCAGGTGACTCTCTTCGAGTCCGAGAGCACGAAGAGAGCCAACCCAGTCTGTAGATACTGGCCTTGTGCATCGAAACTCTACCTCCATGTGTCAATTCACCGATGATACTGTACCAGATTGTGCCTCAATGACTGTGTTTCAAGACGTGGTACCGGGGGCCACGCTCACGAAGCCGACTGCACAAGTTCCGAGTCGAATATAGACGATTCTTGAGCTTGAGATCTTGAGAGTTTGAGAAATTGTGGTCACAGATCGAACCTTAATACTGTGAACTGGCCAATGTCAATTCTGTCCGCGATGGGCGGTTGACATTTAATTTTGAAATGAGATGAATTCTATTGAATACATAGTAATACCTCCAAACCTCTCAAGATCAAGGGCTAGGACATGGAATCGTAATCATGGCCGATCCGCACCCAAATTCGCGTCCAAGCTGAAAGGTCTATTCATGTTTGCCACCCAAAACGTGGTCACTACCGCGGATCCAGGAGACCTCGTTGTTCAACAGATCAAACTGAACGTATTTACGGTCATCAAATTAATATTATAACTTATGACGATGCTTTCAGCACTCGGCTCCTCGGGATTCAGTGGATCTATCTAATATTATCTATCACACCGCCGAAAAGAGAATGTGTTGAAAAACAAAGTCATCAGACTCGGCCTGAACTTTGAACCTTTTCGCAGAAATCAATCGTTATCGGGAGATTCAGCGCTGAGAAGCTCCGTTGAGCTACTTACGCGGCTGGAAATCTTACTTGCCACTCGGTGACGGTGTACGCATTACCACAGTTCATATCATTGTCATCCAAACCTACGGATTGTCGGGATCCAAGTCGCCCAAAAATGAACCTTTTCTAACCACCGCTGATCGTGAGAGTTTTCTTCACAAAGATAACCAACAGTCTGAATGTACCGAAATCTAAGGAACCACTCTTTAGGTTCTTCCCTGTCCAACGCCCTTATCGGTATCAGTGGTCTGTTTTTTGTAACGAGTGGAGCCTACGGGTCCACCTCCATAAGTACCTTGCCCATTTCGAGAGGAACAGAAAGACCATTTAGACGAGGTATGTCCGTCTACACGTAGGCAACGGTATACCACATCGATAGGTACAATCTACATTTCGACGTTATTGTTGTAACGGAGCAGATGTACAGCTCCTAGATCGCATGCTAGCGAGGAATCAAATCATCAGTGACGAAGCGACAAGATTGACCTTGCAGGAATTTTCATGCATACTTTCTTGCAACCAGTGCAGTGTTGGTCTACCAGGTTGGGTGCAGAACAAACAGAAGACGACATACACAAGGTGGTCGAGGTAGATACTTCATGTTGGAAGTGGGAATCCCATACACTCGACATACCCGATAGTCTCCTAATTTTGGTATCTATGTTTCCGGTTGCGGTTACCCTATTTTGATTGATACTTCCGCTTGCTCCTTTATACGATTGTTTCAACTCCTTTCCTATATTACTTATTTACTTGCGTACGCTATTCCCGACACCTCAGCTTTACCCTTCCGTGGTCTGCTGAGGTGTGTATTCCCGTACATTCACTTATTTGATTGTTAAGCTTACCTTTTGTCCTAACAGTACTCATACTTACGTCTGTCTGTTAGGTTATGGGCCGCGAGCTCTCGTAAACTGCAATAGATCACAAACTACTCCGAAAGCTCACGATTATGACTACCATTCAGTCATCTAATGACTATACCAGTATTCAGGCTCTCCCTGATGAACAGAAGTTCAATGGGGAGAATTACTTCACGTTCTGGGATGTGATCCTAATGCATGGAAGAGTGAAAGGCCTGGATCTGTATTGGGAAGCCAGGATTGTAATACCGAAGGATCCTGACCTACTGAAGACCACACAGGCCATGACGGCTGAGGCCCCTGTGACCATGACAACTACCACCGATGCCACCGACACCCATATCCATACCCCTGTAAATGATCCCAGACTGCTGTTCCTCGAATATATGCTACGAGAATCCGTCGCATTCCTCACCATCTGGAACAATGTTAAAGACCCTATCGGTCTCGGTCTTTCAGCATTCATTGGCAAATCATCACACAAGTTATGGGCCTACCTTCGCACAGAATACGGATCTGTTGCGAATTATGCTCGCCAGAGAAAGGAGGCGGCCCTTCGTTCTTTTTGATATACATCTGGACCTATAACAGGAGAAGATGGCTACCTGAAGACGATTTGGAACTTATGAAGAGAAGCCACAGATGCTGGGGCCTTCATCACCGAGATCAATTTCATAACTATTTTCCTCAATTCTTTCCCGAAGACTACCGAATGGAACGTTGTGACCGGTAACTTGATATACTGTCATGAAGTGCGTACTATTTTACTTTTACCTCCTTACAGTCTCTCTCCCCTTTACTACAATACATCATTCTTGTTTCATCTTTTGACCTTACCTTTTATCTCTATTCTACTATGTTCCATTGGTTTCTGCTACGCTCTACCAGTTTCCGCATGACACCAGGTCACGACATCATAGGTCACATGCCAAGTAGTATATATAGGACGACTTGTCACCTAGTCCCCCATCTTGACCTCTTTGTCATTGGGACTAGGTGCGTATTTGTACTCTGTAGAATACTGGGTTGTATTGATCACCTTTGTCATTGGGACTAGTTGTTGACTGTCAAGCCTCTGCTCCAGTCTCTGTGTGTTTGCTACCAGCGCTTCACCACATTAGGTCAAGATCCCTTACTGCACAGGCACCCTTCCGATAAGGCTGTCTCTGCAGGCCATACCGCTCTGCCACGTCTCCGACATTTAGCGCATCGAGACCTGACTCCGAAGAAGAATCTGAACAGGAGAAAGTTGACTGCTCCACACTACCGCACGCTTACGACGTTACCGACGACGAACACGTATATCTAACCGCTGACAGAGAGTGGGCCAGTTGTGACCAGAACCAGTGCCCAAACGCACTCGTGAACTCTATTTCCGAACCACAAAACTTATATGACAACGACGGTAGTGTTCTCGAATTCGACTGCTTCATTCCAGTACTCCCACCGCTACCACCATCCCCACTTCCAGTCTGCCCAGTTACCCCCAGTTTACCCAGAACCCCAGGACACTCTAGGCCTGGGTCCTGCATTGGTCGATACTCTAGACCCATATCAAATCCCACATTACATACGTCCCCCACAGCTTCTCCCACACCGGCACTATTACCCGTACCTCGTGAACCCTCCATATCCCCATCCACTCCTGTCATCAGTCCCAGGACCGTCTTCCCCGCACCGAATCCCATTATTACCCCCAGAACCCCAGCTCCAGTACCACAACCGCCTACTCCACCCCCAATCATGAATAACGAGCAACTTACCCACCTTCTAGAGGGCCTAAACACCGTCACCAATGCCCTGCTAACGCAAACAACCCGCTCAAAGGACGTCATCAGTAAACCCGAGGCGTTCAAGGGAGAGAAGGGTCATAACGCTAGACGATGGCTGAACCAGTTCGATAACTGGGCCAGGGAGCAGTCCGACCTGGTCAATAATGACCCGAAGAAGATCTGAGCGGCCCTCAACCTGATGACCTCCAAGGCCGGTGACTGGGCGAACCAATTCCTGACCAGGTCAAATGACCCCAACAACGCTGACCCAATTTTCAATGGCAGGTGGGCCAGTTTTACCACTGCCTTTAGGGGCCACTTTTCCTCTATCGACGAGGAGAAGCAGGCATTGGCCGACCTCAGGGTCCTGAGGCAAGGACGGAATGAGTCTGTTTCCGACTACGCCCAGACATTTATGGAGCTGGCCAGTCTCACCAAGCTCTTGGACTATGACCAGCGGCAATATTTCATAGAGGGACTCACATTGGAGATGCGGAAGTTGGTAGGATTGGCAGCAGCAGTTGCCACAACAGAGCCGAGGGACCTTAGTGAACTCATCGCTAGGGTGAACAAGCTGGACATCAGCATTAATAATCCAGCTCTGAACATTGGAAGAGGAGGCAACTGAGCACAGTCTAGCAGTGGAGGAGGAAGGGATCCGAACGCCACCTCAACTTTGACCTGGAGGACAGGCATGAGGGAGGAGTTTGTGAGACGGATGAGGAACAGGTGCTTTGGCTGTGGTGGCTTGCACCTCAAGAGGGACTGCAACCAGGCACGAGGTGTTACATGCAATTACTGCAAGAGGGCAGGCCATTTGGAACAGGTCTGTCAGGACAAGTTCATGGGAAAGGAAAGGGGGGGAGGACTAGCTGGAAGAGGTCGCCAACAGATTGCTGCGACTAACACAGAGGAGCACTTCTCGCTCTTCGACGAGGAAGGGGGGAGCCACCGCTCTCTGAATGACCCCACGGCCACCGTTGCGTCCACCTCATCCCTGGTGCCCAGCAACCTGATGGCAGCCCTAGACAGTCAGGGACAGCTCACGGCCCAGATCGCTCAGCTTAACAGCCTTCTGGCTGGCCTTAGCTCTGTTGTCAACAAACCGCAGGGTTTTTAGGAAGGACGCCCGTCTCAGCTGCAACGAGAGCGTCCTGGAAGCTGAATGTAGTATGCCCATCTTCGAACTATGATTCTGTATCTTCATGTACCATAAACACGACTCACGAATGTACACCTACTTCATCACATTTCCAAGTACGCATGAAGATCGAGAATGGGAGATTACAAACGACAGTGGCAGCTATGGTGGATAGTGGAGCAATGGGCTTGTTTATGAGCAGGAGGTTCGCAGAAGAAAAAAATTTACGGAAACTTCAGTTAAAGAAGCTGATACAGGTGTTCAACATTGACGGTACCCTTAATCAGGCTGGCAGTATACAAGAGTTTGCGCAGCTGGCGATAAC
>MU127852.1:137578-169235 GCA_014904975.1 Marasmius fiardii PR-910
TCCATTGGTTTCCGCTACGCTCTACCAGTTTCCACATGACACCAGGTCACGACATCATAGGTCACATGCCAAGTAGTATATATAGGACGACTTGTCACCTAGTCCCCCATCTTGACCTCTTTGTCATTGGGACTAGGTGCGTATTTGTACTCTGTAGAATACTGGGTTGTATTGATCACCTTTGTCATTGGGACTAGTTGTTGACTGTCGAGCCTCTGCTCCAGTCTCTGTGTGTTTGCTACTGGCGCTTCACCACATATACGAGCATAATATCACCCTAGTGGCTACTCGACTCCAAGAATATTACCTCCATAGCATGGGAGGAAATGATTCCAACGTTACCACAGCTGGTGGGTTGGATACAGTGGTGGCAATGAAGGCTGAATTGGCTGAGGTAAAGGCACTCCTTGCACAAAAGAACAGGAGAGAATACAAACCTGATGGGAAAACGTGCACAAATTCCAAGTGTGCCGACCCCAAGGGACACACTGTTGACAACTGTTGGGCAGAAGGAGGAGGTAAGCAGGGCCAGTACCCTGCCTGGTACAAGGGAAAATGTACCGCATTCATCCCCCAAGCCAACTTCGCCACTACCTCTTCAGTTATGGATATCCTCCTGGGAAAGATGTTTGCAATGATGGCGGGGATTCACAAGATTTCACCCACTGCATATTCAGTTGCATTTGGCAGCGAAAGGTCCAGTCATATTATCGGGGACAGTGGCGCATCCCATCACTTCTTCAACGATCTACGGTTGTTCAAGAATTATCGACAATTTCCCACAGCCTCGAGAGGGTCATCTTTGAAATGAAACGAGTCCTTCAAAATCCTCGGAGTGGGTGATGTCAAAATGAGGGTCGCCCATAACGGTCTCGAGAATGTCTTGGTGTTCCAAGAGGCACTATTCGTGCCGGATATTTCATGTAACCTCATATCCTTGGGCATACTCAACCGAGCTAGGTGGAAGATGATTGTTGGAGGTGGGAAGATGAAATTTATAGATCCTACCAGCTGTGAGGCATTTGAAGCCTGCAGAGATGACTCCTCCAACCTATACTGCATCAATGGAACCCAGCCAGCACATACCCCTGTAGCCCTCATTACCACATCCACCGACATTGACCTCCTCCATCGAAGAGCTGCCCACATTGGGAAGAATTGAATCCACAAGGCTGAGCATCTTCTCGACAGGCTTCATATCGACAAAGGGAAGACTGAAGAGAAGAGATGCGAGGATTGCATCCTCGGCAACCATAAACAGTCCCCTTTCCCTCCAAGCGGAATCAATGTCTCCAACCTGTTAGAATTTGTGGGTGTGGACTTGTGGGGACCTGCCCGAGTAAAGATGATTGGGGGAAAGTTATATGCAATGCTGGTTGTCGATGTGGGGACTGGTAAGAAGTTTGTGGAATTGTTAGAGACACGAACTGCCAAGAGGACCTTGGAAGTGATGGAAGCGTTCAGGTGTCTAGGAGAACGACAGACTTCACTTAAATTGAAAAGAGTCAGGACGAATAATGCCAGAGAGTTTCGTTCAGAGTTGTGGAAAAGTTGGTTCTCCTCGCATAGGATCATCCATGAATTCACAGCTCCTTACTCCTCTGCCTCGAACAGAATGGTCGAATGCGGTATTGGGGTAATCACAGCAACGACGCGGGTCCTTTTGCTAGATGCAAGGTTGAGCCCTGAGTGGTGGGGTGAAGCAATGAATGTTGCAGTCTATACAAGCAATTTTTTCCCATCAAAATGTCACCCTGGAAAGATCCCTGTGGACTGGTAAACATCAAAATATTGCCCACCTGCGACCGTTCAGATGCACCATGTATGCGCACATCCCGAAAGAAAAGGGACTTTCAAAGCTTGCACTGTGTTCTGTCAAAGCAAAGTTGGTGGGATACGAGGCGCCGGGTATTTACAGGTGTAAGGTTGAAGGGAGTAATGAAGTCGTGATTTCGAGGGATGTAGTATTCTTTGAAGGGGAAGGGCACTGGGTATCGGATGCTGGGAGCCAGCATTTCAACTCAGACAATGATTTCCTAATCGAGAACCAAGACCACGAACTTGTGCACGACTCGACATCACCGTCTATCCCCAAGGGGAATACGGAGTCGAATAAGGACTCCACCCCTGCGGCGCTGACACCGAGTAACTCCAACAACACCGTCGACCATGAGGCCCAACCACCTCTTCACCCTGGGTTGGGCTCTACATGTTCCTTGAAACGAGTCTGTGCTCCGACTCAACGACTGCTTTGGTCCAAGGAGTCCAAAGAAGTGGAGAGCGAGGCTAGGCAGGTGGGCCAGGATTGGGCTGGAGGTTGGAAGAAGCCAAGAAACCCAAAGGAAATCAATCCTTCCATTGATCCGTTTCCAGAGGACGTCGAGGAGGATACACCAGGCATGTTTGTTGCTCAAGTTCCTGAACCGGAGAACACCTGGGTGCCGAGAAACTATGAGGAGGCTAGGTCTTGGTTAGACCTGTGGGGAGGACCTATGGACAAGGAAATGGACCAGCTAGATGGACGTAAGGCCTTCACTCCCATGCCTCTCCCCCCTGGACAGGAATTAGTTCCTGTTATGTGGGTCTACTCAGTCTCTTTCGATGGGGAAGAAAAGCTCAAGAAACGAAAAGCGAGGTTAGTAGTCAAGGGGTTCAAACAAGTCCAAGGGACCCATTACTTTGAGTCTTGGGCTATGGTCACCCGGTACGAGTCAATTCGATTTCTTGCAGCAGTCAGTGCACAGTTACGTCTTTGTTTGTGGACTGCAGACTTCACCGGAGCCTACCTTAACACCAAGCCACAGGGAACAAACTTTTTATGCATTCCACCAGGATACAAGAAGAGATACTCTTTGCGCAATGGAACGACCACAGCACTACTGATGAATATAAACATCTACAGTACCATGGACGCCAGAAATAATTGGTACAAACTCCTCGACAAGTCATATCGATCACTCGGACATACCCCCTTAGCAGCCAACCCATGTGTCTGTTCCTGAATCCACGTAAATTCTGGCTCCACAATCACTGCGACTTACACTGACGACGTGTTTGGATTATCGACCAACAACGAAGAGATGAAGGAGACAACAGAGGAAATAGGAGATCTGTACGAATGGACGGTGTCACCAGAACTGGATGCCTACCTCGGGATTACGATCAAACAGGACAAAACGTTGGGGGATATCTCCTTACAACAGCAAGTCCTCATTGACAAGATTGTGAAGAGGTTTGGCGATGAAGGAGGCACTAGGAAGTTCATGCTGCTACCAACTAGTCTCGACCTGGAGGACTCGCAACCTATCTCTATACCTGCAGAGGACATTCGTTATATGCGTGGAAAAGACTACATGTCACTCATTGGATCACTAAACCACGTTGTGCAAGGAACCCATCCAGACATTGCCTTCACAGTCGCCTTACTCCAGCGTTACTGCAATGACCCTTGCTCTATCCACTGGGACTCCGCCCTCCACATCGTGGCGTATCTCAATACAACCAGAGATTATAGACTCTCGTACCAGGGAGGGGGAGGAAGTCTCAAGCCACTTGGGTACACAGACGCATCGCATGGTGATATCAAAGAGGAAAGTGGGGTGGCGACCAGGAAGACGACCTTGGGATATGCTTTTATTGTCAGTGGAGGGGCGGTATCATGGAGTTCGACAAAAATGCAATGCATCACTACTTCGACTACTGAGGTGGAGATGGGAGCTATGGTACATGCGGGGAAGCAAGTGATTTGGATGTGGAAATTCCTGGACGGGCTCAAGATGGAACAAGAGTTACCCTTCAAGATCCACGTCAACAACATGCCTGCGCTAGAACTCACGGGGGCTACCACAAAACACGCACACACTAAACACTTTGATTATGACTGGGCATGGATTAGGGACAGCGTGCGAGAAAAAGAGTTGACCTACACTTATATCCGGTCCAGCGACAACATAGCCGACCTCTTTATGAAGACTCTCCCTCAATTTGCCACCGAACGCTTCGCGAAGATCCTAGGGCTGGTGAATGAGTAGACGTATGGGATTCTGGGGAGGTGTTGGAAGTGGGAATCCCATACACTCGACATACCCGATAGTCTCCTAATTTTGGTATCTATGTTTCCGGTTGCGGTTACCCTATTTTGATTGATACTTCCGCTTGCTCCTTTATACGATTGTTTCAACTCCTTTCCTATATTACTTATTTACTTGCATATGCTATTCCCGACACCTCAGCTTTACCCTTCCGTGGTCTGCTGAGGTGTGTATTCCCGTACATTCACTTATTCGATTGTTAAGCTTACCTTTTGTCCTAACAGTACTCATACTTACGTCTGTCTGTTAGGTACGATATATACGGAGCTTTACCCTTCCGTGGTCTGCTGAGTACTCATACTTACGTCTGTCTGTTGCTTCAGATGAGCACCAGAATCTATACCCGGTGAGAAGTGCCCGGCGATATTTGTAACAATGGAAAGACTGAAGACCGAAATCTGAAGGTTACCACAGGTATCTCTGGCAGATCTCTCTGCGCGTAGCATCCCAAAGATACGAGCGAGCATCCTGTGATTGAAATATAACCGGAGAGACTTTTGGAAACCAAAGAATGTCACCGAGCTTTCGTTTCAAGCAGAAACACCAGAAGAACCAATAGGATCTTACTATTGACATCACTCAGTACCAAAGGACAATCATATCCCAACTGGCAACGAGGACCTAGATTTGCGAGTGTAATAATGACTTGATTCGGAAACTCAAAGATCCAGACTATGAAAGAATGATCTGTTCCACAAAGGATAGTTTGCCGATTTTAGCGACGTACGCAGCGTGTTTGAAGGCGAGAGGCTATCCAATGTCGTCAGCAAGGTAAGCCTTGGCGAGAGAAATGAGCAGGTCTGTGTTGCTCCAGACTCGAAAGCTCGATCGCATGAACATCGCAATTACAGCGAATAGGAGCTCGAAGCTTGCTTTGATGTTGCCTTCTTTTCGGCTGAGCAATAGACATCAGCAGATAAAAAAGTAGAGGGGAAATACTGGATACGACGACGCAGAACAAGATTGCATAGACGCCCAAAAAATTCCGGGTGTTAACGTCAAACAGATTGTGTTCGAGGACACAAACCTCCCAAGAATCGCTTTCGAGAAGTTGAAAAAGGTTGGAGAATTGCATTAGGCTCTTTCTGATCGCCTACTGGTGGAATCACTTTGAAAGCAGTAGATATTCAGATTGAACGTAGAGGTTAAATCAATTTTTCCATTGTCACCAGGTCGTCATATTCACGATCAGATTGTGTGTTGCCAGGATCCACGAATACATCCAGTTCTCTGAGCACTGTACACAAACAGCAGATTCGGTGCACAACCAGCAAAGTGAGCACCTCCTGTTGTCGACAATGCCTCTCCCAACCGAATGATTGAACCGGCTGGTCGTTAACTAGGCACGGTGCGGTCGTTTCTGGATGTACTAATTTCTCCGTTTCACGTTGGAAGCAGTCGAGGAATCGGGTATCTCAGCGGTAGCGATTTAGACAGACTAAGACGCGATCGATCAACATGCAATCGGATACGAAAATGAGGTCGGGGATTTAACGAAGTACGAATCTGAACGAATTGGGAGTTCTCCGCTGCCAACTCGATTGGTAAGTACTGAGAGTAGTGCATGCCTAGCTATAGTGTAAGTTCGAAGAGCGGCAATCGCGGCAATCGCGACCGTGACGGCGATTTACATCTCTCCCTTGTACCACCATGGCCAATCTACTTGCTCAAACCAGGTATGCCATCATCTAATACAGCCTTCTCTGGTGAAGTCATACCATGCCTCCTCGTTTCAAGTCTGTATTTTGTAAGGCGAAATCCAGAGACGCACGCGAGTTTTGTAAAGCACCGTCGCGAGCTACGAGCAGTGCGTACGCTCCTGCCCATTTTTTTTCTTTTACTGACTACTTGAAGCGTAATTACACTACGGATCTCTTTGAACCATTTTGGAGAGAACCTTCATCTTCTACTGTGATCTTGGATACTTAACCCGCGTTGTGGTACGCAAGTTCTATTTCAGCTGGGTGAGCCTCAGTCGTGGGACTGGGTGCGTATCCTATTCTTTTCCTTCAATCTCAGTGATTTTATGTGGCTCGCTTCAGTGAACGTTCCGACACCTTAGTCTCTTAGATTGACTCCGTACCTACGTGGTCGTTCACTTCCGTACCATCCACCCCAACCCTCGCAATCTCAGAGGCTTCAATGCTCATCCGAGATCGACTCCTCAGCAATCCTTGAGAAACTCAACGGACTTGAGCATATCCAAACGGTTCAAGGTCTCCGTGACATCTGAATACTCATTTCAGTTTGGACTCGGCGGAAAATAAAGTGATACACGGTGCGCTTTTGACTTTGGTATAGTGAAGTATTTTACTGATACAGTACGTCCTGATGTACAAATAGGTATATCGAGGTTCTCCTAGAAAGACTACACATGTTGTGTGGAGTCCACTGCCGTGTTCTTCGACAAAGAACCGTGGTCAGTCTCGTCAAAGCAACACTATCATTTCGAGGATATCGTAATCAGCAACTTTGCGAGGAGTAATCAGAGAAACGAGTATTCACTAGGCAAACCAAGCAACTTTCGCCGGTACGTGGATGAAGATAGAGAGGGTGTTCCCTCTTGTTGGCAGTGACACTGTTCTCGGGGACTGGTGCAGAGCTGTAGACTTTGTGGTCAAATGCTTGAAAAAAATCAACGTGAAATGGTAAGCCGCACCTTACAGTGGCCAACGTTGCAAGACGAAAAGCAGCAAACACTGCGGTAAACCGACGGGAGATTTTCATTTTCAATTGACTTGTGGGGGAGTACCGAGTCGTCAGAAGTTCGAGTCACCGGGTTTGGAGGGCTTGCGAGTTTTACTCGGGTGGTTTTTATAACCTTTTCATGTCATTTCCCATCCCCCTCTTTTAGTCAAGAAAGTTCTTTCTTCTATAGTGGCGACTCGGAACGATGCAACGCCGATGGCTTTACGTGGAAATCGTGTGTGATATCGTCTTATGGGGATAGTCACGGTCGGCGAACGGGCGGGACCGCCCTGACATCGGAGGCTTTGAGACGGTCCGCTTCACAAAATAGCAGAATAGCACCTAGGAGGTGATTTATGGACTTGGACTGTCTATAGGACGTGCTCAAGCTCCAGGAGTAAAGCAGAAAGTCTGCAAACATTCAAGTAGGTAAGTACTCCCGACTCCGAAGACGCGTTGTAAAAGCGAATCATCAAAGCTGGGTTCACCTGACAAATTGAATTGCCAGACCATGGAACGCTCTTTAGGAACGACGAAGAAAGAAAGTTCAAACCCTCACAGTTTGGCAATCGTCGGCTGCCTCCATTGGTGCCGCCCAGCTCAGGCACGATCTTCTAAATGAAATCTGATAAATTTAGCAGAAAAAAGAAAGCCGTTCCCTCTCGACCTTTCGAAAAATCGAGAAGACCGATAAGAACGTCTGAGAGGAACGCGAAGCAATCCATCATGATCGATTGTCAGCTTCCAGGTGACTCTCTTCGAGTCCGAGAGCACGAAGAGAGCCAACCCAGTCTGTAGATACTGGCCTTGTGCATCGAAACTCTACCTCCATGTGTCAATTCACCGATGACACTGTACCAGATTGTGCCTCAATGACTGTGTTTCAAGGCGCGGTACCGGGGGCCACGCTCACGAAGCCGACTGCACAAGTTCCGAGTCGAATATAGACGATTCTTGAGCTTGAGATCTTGAGAGTTTGAGAAATTGGGGTCACAGATCGAACCTTAATTACTGTGAACTGGCCAATGTCAATTCTGTCCGCGATGGGCGGTTGACATTTAATTTTTGAAATGAGATGAATTCTATTGAATACATAGTAATACCTCCAAACCTCTCAAGATCAAGGGCTGGGACATGGAATCGTAATCATGGCTGATCCGCACCCAAATTCGCGTCCAAGCTGAAAGGTCTATTCATGTTTGCCACCCAAAACGCGGTCACCACCCCGGATCCAGGAGACCTCGTTGTTCAACAGATCAAACAGAACATATTTACGGTCATCAGATTAATATTATAACTTATGACGATGCTTTCAGCACTCAGCTCCGCGGGATTCAGTGGATTGATCTAATATTATCTATCACACCGCCGAAAAGAGAATGTGTTGAAAAACAAAGTCACCAGACTCGGTCTGAACTTTGAACCTTTTCGCAGAAATCAATCGTTATCGGGAGATTCAGCGCTGAGAAGCTCCGTTGAGCTACTTACGCGGCTGGAAATCTTACTTGCCACTCGGGACGGTGTACGCATTACCACAGTTCATATCATTGTCATCCAAACCTACGGATTGTCGGGATCCAAGTCGCCCAAAAATGAACCTTTTCTAACCACGGCACCACCGCTGATCGCGAGAGTTTTCTTCACAAAGATAACCAACAGTCTGAATGTACCGAAATCTAAGGAACCACTCTTTAGGTTCTTCCCTGTCCAACGCCCTTATCGGTATCAGTGGTCTGTTTTTTGTAACGAGTGGAGCCTACGGGTCCACCTCCATAAGTACCTTGCCCATTTCAGGAGGAACAGAAAGACCATTTAGACGAGGTATGTCCGTCTACACGTAGGCAACGGTATATCGATAGGTACAATCTACATTTCGACGTTATTGTTGTAACGGAACAGATGTACAGCTCCTAGATCGCATGCTAGCGAGGAATCAAATCATCAGGGACGAAGCGACAAGATTGACCTTGCAGGGATTTTCATGCATACTTTCTGGCAACCAGAGTAGTGTTGGTCTACCAGGTTGGGTGCAGAACAAACAGAAGACGACATACACAAGGTGGTCGAGGTAGATACTTCAGATGAGCACCAGAATCTATACCCGGTGAGAAGTGCCCGGCGATATTTGTAACGACGGAAAGACTGAAGACCGAAATCTGAAGGTTACCACAGGTATCTCTGGCCGATCTCTCTGCGCGTAGCATCCCAAAGATACGAGCGAGCGTCCTGTGATTGAAATATAACCGGAGAGACTTTTGGAAACCAAAGAATGTCACCGAGCTTTCGTTTCAAGCAGAAACACCAGAGGAACCAATAGGATCTTGCTATTGACATCACTCAGTACCAAAGGACAATCATATCCCAACTGGCAACGAGGACCTAGATTTGCGAGTGTAATAATGACTTGATTCGGAAACTCAAAGATCCAGACTATGAAAGAATGATCTGTTCCACAAAGGATAGTTTGCCGATTTTAGCGACGTACGCAGCGTGTTTGAAGGCGAGAGGCTATCCAATGTCGTCAGCAAGGTAAGCCTTGGCGAGAGAAATGAACAGGTCTGTGTTGCTCCAGACTCGAAAGCTCGATCGCATGAACATCGCAAGTACAACGAATAGGAGCTCGAAGCTTGCCCTTCTTTTCGGCTGAGCAATAGACATCACCAGATAAAAAATTAGAGGGGAAATACTGGATACGACGACGCAGAACAAGATTGCATAGATGCCCAAAAAATTCCGGGTGTTAACGTCAAACAGATTGTGTTCGAGGACACAAAAAGGAAATACCATAGAGCATGCTTGCTACTGTAAGATTGACTCCATTCAGCCCAAGGAGTCCCGCTTCGGCTAACGGTGGCCATTTTGATATGGAGGTTCGAAGGCGTTGTCGGAGGGCATGGGGGCTCCATGGGCCTTCTTAGGGTCGAACGCCCAAAAGATAGGCGGTAATAGCGAATGGAACGTGCGACCTGGGACCGCCGAGGCCTACAGCCGTCGATGTGTCAGTCTTCTTTGCGCAATATCACCATTCCTTGACTTCATGATGTGAGAAAAGAACGACGCACTGGTACACATGCCACTGAAATCGACTTGAAGTTTCGGCAATATGTATCGGGTTCCCACTCTTGTTCCAGAAGTTGTCCCTGACCGGTGTGAGACGAGGATCAGGCAAGAAGATGAGTGGCCTGAATATGCCCCGGTGTGGAGTGGTTTCGAATACTGGTGATATGGCTGAATGAGTTCTGTACATCCTCTTGAGTTCGACCCGAGGTCGACCCTAATTATTATCGTCAGACTGAGCCGGTGCAATGTGAGATGCTTCTGGTCCCAATCCACTCTTCCTTCCACAATAATTTCTTCAAAGACGTTAACTTGGCGTGAGTAACATGTCAATCGACAGTGCAGAGTGCCTCGTCGGGTGTGGCTTTCTTTAGTTTCTTCACAACTTCAAGGCTTGCACCTGTACAAAAGAAACAATAAAAAAGGATATAGGATATGATATGGGACGCACCAGGTCATTTCGTCTCTCTTCAAGTCCCTTCCATGTAAGGATCGAGTCAATGCCGACTACTTTGTATGCCCCCAACGCTTCAGATACTACCCAAATCGGTTCAAAAATTCGTCGAGATTCCGTATAAGTTGGGCCTGAGGAAGATGTTTTATGAACTTGCGTTTGAACGATCGGTCAGGGAGGCAGAGCCCAGGCTCAGGCCACCCTAGAGAAACTTGCACCCCTACTAAACGTTACCAAAGCCCAGTATTGCGCTGAAGCATGTTTTTTACGCGTCGAGATACGCAAGACAATTATGTGACAGAGTTTCAGAGATTCGTGGATCCATGTGGGTGGTCACCGGTCAATGAGACGCGTATTATGTAAGCAACACATCTCAGCCTCGACTTTCGACATCGAGCCTCACCCGAATTTTCAGCCTAAATCACCTACATGAACTCCGTTCGACTTATAATTCTCCGATAACTTGTCCGAACATGGATTCGTGCCGTAAACCTTGCTCTAGACTATAACCAGGTAGTCAGAGTTAAGAGTTGTTATTGTCAATGGTGCGTTCCACATATTTGAATTTCAAGGAAATCTCTTACGCTCCAGCGCTTTCAAAAACAATTCGTTTTTGCACGGAATAACTGATATATCGCAGTAGGTGATACACCCGCGTTTGTCAAGTTCACTGCTTCCAAGTTCTTATACAAGGCTAGTCCGAACGTGAATACTAGATTCTGGGTAGGAAAAGAGTTGGAACCCCTGGTGCAGATATTGGAAGCTCTCTGCGTTATGTGCCAAGTCACCAGTAACTTGTAAGTCTGGTTACTCACCACAATTTGAAAAGATGTCAATTGATCTTGTCTTTTACTTACTACCGGCCGCACCATTTTGATGTATCCTTCTTCCATCCAAATTACCGCCGACTCGGAATGTGGATGTTCTAGCGCATCAACGCGCAGAGCAGAGTGTGAAGGCGCAGTCTAGCAGGATTGCAGAGTAGCCAATCTTTGATCATAACTATCGCCCAGTTCAGATCACGATATCATCGACGCTGGATAATAGATCTCTATGGCCAAATTTCACGGCACGGCTTTCAAAATTGCCACCAAGACATCAGGAAACCTTCATAACATGGTCCAGAATTAGTGGAGGATAGGGCAGGCAGTTGGAGACATTGGATCTTTTAGTTCGCTACCTATAAATCCTCCAACGTGAGTGCACCTTGATAATCCAAATTGCATTATGCTTTAAGTTACATAGATTGAGGGGGATTAAATAGTGCTAGCGCAGGTAATAAGATATTATATACAGGACCTTGATCAAAAATAAACAAAACAAAAGAAAGGCAAAGTTTTGTTCGAAACAGTTCGAGGGTATGTATGAACATCATGATAATCATGTATACTGCGGTGGTGGTTCGTACATTGTTCTTGAACGCATCTCTTCCATCTCTCGTCGAAGATTGTCTACTTCATTACGAAGTTGAGAGGCCTCCGAAGAACCGCCAACCGACGGTGAAGTAGGCATTACAGCATTGCGACTTGCATTATACCGTGCAATGTCTTCGGAAGAGGGCGTGGCACGAATACGCGCAAGGCCCGCCTTGCTAGGGAGGGGTGGTGCGTGATGGGGAGGCAAACTCGGGTCTGCGTTGTGCAAGCGCAACGGTGAAAGTTGTATCTCCTGTCCGCTACTGGTATTAGAATTGCCGATCGAAGACCTGGAGTTCGCTTGTGCCTGTGAGACATAATTGGGATCCTGGGAGTTCTGGTAGGACAGTTGACTTTGGTAACCAGAAGAGCCACCACTGGGAAGCGGCATTGGTTCGACGTGATACCCTACGAGGGGATCTTGGGGGATAGGACGATGGCTCCCAGTTAGAGGTGCAAAGAACGACGAAAACTTGCTTTCTCCTTCAGTATAGTCCCGAGCTTTGTCATTTGAGCGCCTGCGGACGAAGAATAAGATTCCGAGAACGATCAAAGCAAGACCAGCGAGGCCCCCTATAACGCCTCCTACTATGGCGCCAACATTGGTTTTGCTGCTAGACGAACCGGTGTTCCCTGACAAGCCGGCAAGTTTGCTCTCCAGACTAGGAACAAGGATAGGTAAGATGAATCAGAGACGGATGGATTGGAATACTTACTTCAAACTGAGAAGGCCAAATGCGGCACCTTGAGCAGGGCTACACAGAAGGTGTTCAGTTTCCCGATAGTAATACAAATACATATCCTGCTGACCTGGCCCATCCTGATATCACTTTACCATCCATTGAATTGTACGTGCTTGGGAAGGCAGCAAAGATGCTAGAGTCCGTTGCCTTGTCGCGCACCATCTTGATGAAGTAATCTCGCGTTCCTTCATCTTTGGTTGTAGCCGCAGTAAGCATCGTCCAATCTTCAGGACGAGTCAGTATTATGTCCGAAATATAGGTTCAAATACTCACGGGACTTCACAATGTTGATGACGTTGCTATCGTATGGTAGTCCGAACTTGTTGCCTGTAAAAGTACCATCAGCACCCCTTAACGACCGCCAAAAGTCCGCTCACCTGACAACGCCTGAGTGGTATAAAACTGATCTTGCGCATCATATATCTGTATGGGTCGCGACTTTAGCAAACTGCACCCGAAAGGGAAGGTAGATTGCCCAAACTTACATCTTGACTAACTAACTTCATGCCCAATAACTTATCCGGGTATAGATTATACATGAGGGACCATGAGTTGGAAGAAGAATAAGTGGAAGCCAGGTGTCCACCCGACATAGCCAATTTTTGCCAATTCGACACCCATGACGAGGCTTGATCCTGTCATGCGGTAAAAGTGAGTGATCCCACACTAACGACCGCAACTTGGAAACAATCCCATACCTGGTATCTTGATGCATCATCGCCCTTGCCAACTGTATGACTGATTTCAGCCATTGCCCTAATCCCGATGATACCCTTGATAGCCAAGTTTGACATGTCGTTGAGGTCCAATCCATCCGCCGTTTGACTGATGATGGAATGTTGAGCAAAGGCTTGAGCAAGAAAGAGAAATGTTAGATACGTACGCTCCACCCGATGGATTTAGGGTGTTCGAAGAGATGATATGATCTGCCCATTTTTGGAATGTCGAGTACTGCATGACATGTTCTGTCAGCTATCGATACAACGTCAGTATGTGGACGACGTACGTATTGATTGAGTAGCGTTTGATCGCCTGAAAATCGCGCTTGTGCCCAAGCCATGATCAGCATCGACGACGAGTCTAGGGATAAACCAAAATAAGAAGGTGGATGAGGGGATCAGTTCCTTGAAACGTACCGTCAATGGAGCGCAATGAATTGGGATTAGGGCGCCCTTCTGCACGGGGGAAAGCGGGGCCTTGAAGCGAGATAGCGTTAAGGAAATTAATGGAGATTGTGTGACGAAACGCGTACCGATGTCAAGTGCAGCGTAGGAGGCAGTGTACAGTGACGAGGATTCGTATCGCATGAGTGGCTCGAGGAGGTATCGACCCCATGTGGCATTCAGGTAAAGGAATGCCGGGTATGCAGCGTATAGGGTTTCCACAGGGTTAACTCGCCTGCAAGAAAATTGGTCAAGAAATCCTCCGTACACCAAACATCGGTCACACACCAAGAGCTACCGATATCTTTCATGAACATGTAAACGGTGTTAGATGGCCCGAGAGCCGTTTCAACGCCAGCGAATGTTTGTCGAGCAGCCAGTGAAACCAGATCGTTATAATTAGTGGTGTACTTGATAGCTTCATTGCGGATCTTTCCGTCCAGCGCAGTCGCTCTATCTCTAGCCTTCGAAGAGTCTGCCAAAAATGCCTGAATCTAAGAAAGACATTAGACGTGCGATGTCGAAGCGCGGAATAAGCACGTACCCCATCGTTGGCACTGTTGTATCTGGTAGTCCAGTACGGGGGTAGATCAAGGCTTCCGCCACCAACCGTCTGTCTGATAGAGGGATTACGAACTAGACCAATCGCCCATACTATAGAAGACACCGAGCTGGTGACAGAGCCCAAGTCGTGGGCGTATGCGAAGACGGGGAAGTTGCTGGGATAAACACTGTGAGAACAATTCGCATCGGAGTCACCACTGTACGCACTCGTCGATGTTTCGGAATGACGAATCCTTGGTATTGTTGAGAGACCCTTGACTCAAGAACCAGCCTCGAAGAGAGTAATGACCTCCAGACTGCCAGCTCACCCCGTTGCCCTGCCGATAACAAGAGCTTAAGCATGAAAGGATGTAATCAACGCATCGAGCTTCTCACCGGATTTGTAGCGTGATAAAGTATACCGTCACTAGCCATGTTTGTATCCTCTTGCAGTGGTTTTGGATTCGACAATTGGGCGCTGTGAATGAGCAAGGGGCTCGTAATGGTGTCCCATGAAATCTGGACAGGGTTGGCGAAGTTTAACCATTCTAAGGAGGGACCTGTGAGTTTCATCGAACGGCAAGAACATTGAATCATCGCACCTCCACTCAAATCTGAATACACCTGGACATGATGTGCTTGATTGTCTGTCGAGACAGCGTCGAAAAATACGTAGCTGAACGGAAACGATTGGAGCACGATGTCGTTGGGCTGTCGTACTCAAATTCAACGTCGTTTTGCGGGTAACATAAAAAAACGCACTTCGATAGGACTCAAATAAGTCAAGTTGAACTGAATCGGCCCCGCGGTCAAAACTAGAATTGTGCGAGTCGGAGTGATGATAATGTTATTGAGTGCTGCAGCTTGTCTTGACTTTGCGGTAAAGTTAAGAGCGCCGTTTGACATCGCATCGCCCGTCCATTCATAAGTATCCCCATCATCCACCCGCAGAAACCCAGCCCATCCCAGTGTCTGTGAAGAAAAGGAAAGGGTTAAGAGAAAAAATGAAAGAGATGTCAATAGAGCGCACATGATTTCCACTCCAAAACGATGGCCAGCTATTGGGCTTTTTGGCTCCTGAGGTAAGGTCGATCCAAGCGTTCAAGTAGGGAGAGCGAGTGACGATTGGTGCCGCCGAGGGAAGGAAGGATTGGCCATTTACCAAAATTGAGAGAGAAAATAATATGGTCGAAAAATAAAATATATGCATAGTTTAGCTGTGATGGACTTGCAACGCGACGAGGAGCATAAAAACGATGGCGAAAGGGTCCAGTCACTGCAAGTGGCAGCGAGCTCCAACCTCAGTCGGACGTCCCCGACGTTGACGTTGATTTGATGTGAAGGTTAGGAAGAGAGAAGGATGAGCTGGACCATTTGCCTCCGACCCTCTGATGCCCTGGATGGCCGTGAAAAATAAATTCAAATTTCAAATTAGCCGTCCTAAATAGGAAATGGGGACGGTTACCCACGGGTTCGTCCCTGCTCTCAAGTTTCATGTACAGTGCTACTCGTGGTAGGTGTAAATTGTTCACCGATCCCGGGGTCCCTGCGAGTTCCTCATATATATATGCCCGTTAGCCAACAATATCAGCTGTTCATTAGGTTGCCTTTTGGTGCAGAGGTTCCACTAGGGTAGCTCCCGAGAGGCGGCGAAACTATTATTTTTTATATAGACAGATAACTGAACAGTGAATACTCTGAACTCCCCTACAGCTAAGTCATCGAATGCTCGGTGTCATATTCCGGGGGTGGAGTAAGATAGACCAACTCCTGATTCACTTGCAGGTCGTTCACCTGCTCCCGGAGCGCCGCAAGCTCATTTCTCAACTGTGAAGCATGCGCCCCGGGCAGCGTCGAGCTCCGGTCTACCGACCGTGTGGATGGTTCACGAACGGGCGATAACGAGCCTGAAACCTCCTGATGTAGTTCGCTCATCTGCTGCCTGAGCGCCGCAATTTCATGCCTCAAGTGCGTTGAAGCATCCGGCGACTGAACCATCGTGCCCCAATCCGACTTCGTTGTCGACAGTGAGCGTGTCAATACCGACTGTGAGAGCTGCTGATTGGTGGTCGATGGCTCAGATACCGTACTCGGAGATGAGAAGTGGGAACGACCGTCATCAGGTAGGACTACTCGGAGTCTCGGGCGGAGGTGAGCTTGGGAGATCGGGCTCGTCGTCACATCGTCAGGAACTCGCTGAGAAAAGAGAAGATCAGAGTTGAAAGGTATCGGTTTCAAGGAATCTTGCTGCAGGATGTTCTTCCGCTGCCTCCGCCATAGAAGGAATCCGAGCGCAAGCACTCCAACTCCAGCCAAGGTTCCAATCACGGCCCCTGCAATTGCCCCCCCGTTTGACTTCGTTGCACTCGAAACCGCATCAGGAGCCACGCCAGGAACCACGCCAGGAAACAGATTTGATGGGACCGCAATAGTCTGCACCGGAAGACTATACAAGCATTGTGAGTCTGATGATCCAGTTTGTATCAAAGATAACCCGAACTGCGCTCCTACCTCAGTGCCAGAATCGCAAACATCCCACCTTGCGCAGGACTAGAAATGGCAAAATCAGAAAATCCTGATGATTCTCATCGGTTAGAGCATCAAAATGACGTACCTAGCTTGACCGTAGTTTACGAATACCTCCCCGCTACTAGCACGGTATGTGGTGGGGAAATCCCCCCCAGTGCCATTAGAACTCGCCTTTGAATGCACCATGTCGATTAACTTGTCTCGAGTCGTATTTTGGGTAGCAGTTGCAGCAGTAAAGACAGTCCACGCTAAACACTGCATCAGCGAACACGCCACACCTGGCTGAGTCAAAGACACTCACGAGCACTGACAAGACCTTGGGTTGCCTGGGTGCTATCATCGAATGGAATTCCAAAAGCAGGAGCTAGGAAACCGTTCAATATATACATCTCTCGAAATGGTCGAAGGGTGGTGACATACCATTTGCGGTAAGTGTCTCGTAAAGCTTTGTTTGCTGGGAATAAATCTAGCGTCTAAGTGAGTTTTACGAACCTCAAACAGTAGAAGAACATGAAACGAACCGAACTATTGACCACGCTAGTTCTGAGAAGGATATCCGCGTACAGATTGTACACCAAGGGCCGGGTTTGTGGTTGATTATAAAAAGACGCGATATTTCCACCACTCGCTGCAAGAGTCGTCCATTGGGCAGATAATTCAGAAGCTTTAGCCTTGACACCAAACGAGTTCAGCTATGTTTCCCGAAGAATGTATGAATTCCTCCTTACAGAATACATCTTAGAGTCACTCTCTTGGCCCAGCGCTTGGCTTATCTTTGCCATAGCCGCGATTCCTATAATTCCTTTGATCGCCAAATTAGATTGATCGTTCTTCACCATTCCATCCGCGGAGAGCCTGAAAATAGAGTTAATGATATTCGTATCATTCGCCAAGACGAGGCTGACAGCAAAACGTACTGGTTTTCAGTGTGTAAGCTACTTGCGCTGAGGTAGTTTGTCCAACCTTTGAGCAAATCGTACTACAGGTATGTAAGTAACGCAGAACTGTCACTACAGTGAAGCTTACTCACATAGCGGGCTACAAGAGTACCGTCTCCAGATGCTTGCGCATGAGCCAGAGCCATGATTAACATGTTTCCCGTACCTATCCACGATCGATCGTGAGTCTGGAACGGGCGTGTACGGTAAAACCTACTCACTCTCTACAGCCACGTTACTGAAACTCGACTGGTGACCGGTAGCCTGAGGGTATGACCCTAATATTGTCGTCAATACCTCTTTTCCATCCCCTAGGGCTTTCTTACCTAGATCAGGCGCAGAGAACCGGCGCTCGGTACTTGACGACTGAAATTCCAATAAAGGATCGAGTAGAAGGCCTCCCAACGAACTATTCAGATAAAGGAACGCCGGAAACGCAGAGAATAACCCCTCCACAGAGTTAATGCTCCTACGGGTTACCGCAAGGTTACCATGAGCTAGAGTTGCTATGATTCAGATCTAAACACGCACTGCGAAGTTCCTGTGTCCTTCATAAATGCCTTGACGTCCGACATGTTCCATTTCCCATCAGTTCCACGCGCAACAGTGATGTCGATTGCCATGGTTTGCCTGGCGCCCATCGCGACCAAATCGGCATACTTATTTGAAACCGCAGACGCGTCCGTCATGATTTTGGCGTCTAAGATGTCAGCTCTTTTGACGGCCTCCCCATAACCTCTGATGAAGGACTTCACCTAAGTCAGATACACGGAAGCTTAGCGAACATATACGGGCGAGAAACTTGAATCAGATACACACCGCATCCTCGACATTCTCGTAATGCGCTCTATAATACGGACTACGACTCTCTGCACCCGCTCCAGTAGAGTACGTGATCACCGGGTCACGGATGAGTCCTAAAGACCAAACTGCAGGAGTAGAGGACCTCGTAATGTTTCCAAAGTCGAAAGCGTGAGCAAAGACGACAAAGCGACTTGGGAGTGTGTTCTTCAGCACGTTCAAAAAGACAAGATATAAAATACTGACTCATTGATGGCTCGAAACTGGGTGTCTTGTGTTTTACGGAGGGTCCCTCGAGATAAAAACTGATTTCGCACGTCGAGATCCGCCCCAGTCTGCCATGAGGAATTAGAGCTCTAAGATAAAGCATTGTCAGAGTCATTCTTGAGCGAATAACATACATCACGCACCGAGACCATTCCGAAATACAAGGTCGAGTCTCCCGCAACATTGTTGATCTCCGACTTAAATGGCTGAGACAGCGTAGCTTCATGGATTGCTATATCGGAGTCGGTTGTCTTCCACTGTGTACGATTGGTCCTATCGCCAGAGAGCCATTCTGATCAAAAAGAAAAGTACATATCAAATGCTCTCCGAGGCGACAACTGAGATCTCCCTACCTGCAGTGGTATCCAAATACACCTGTACGCTGTGAGGTAAACCGTCGCGCGAAGAAACATCGACCGAGACATATATGAACGGTAACGACTGAAGCACCCAATCAGACGGCTAATTCGGATATCAGCTTATGACTGAATTAGAAAAAAATTGCAACGGACCTCGATTGGACTTAGAAACGTTACATTCAACTGCACGGCCCCAACTGAGATGGTGAACTTTGAGCGTGTAGGAGTAATTTCCGTGCTAACGAGGGTGTTTGGATTCCCTAACGAGTTCGCCGCCATCCATCTGTATGGTATCCCATCTACCCTCGCATACCCTGCTATTCCCATAATCTGGACCAATTAAAAGAAGAAACTGTTGTTTCAGTGGAGGAAGTTGAATTTAATTGACGAAAACACACACATTCCTGTCATCCCAATGTAATGCCCAGAGGTCCCCCAACGATGCCGTATTTCTGGTGGGAGATCTAATCCAAGCATTGAGATAAGGGGAACGAACGGCGAGGGGATATGCTGGGGGGTAGAAATTACGAGATGAGGTGAACTGAGCGTTGCTGATCTGTGTAAGTACGGTTAAAAGAGAGAAAACGAGTGTCAAGAGGGTATCCATGGGTGGGTCAAAGAGTACTGCCAGACGGTTTCGGGTGACTTTAATAAATACTGAGGAATAACCAACTATGATATGAAATACATCGCGGGAGTCGTGATTACAGTTTAGCGCGCCTCTATTCCTCTGATACATACCGTTGATACATAGTACATTTCAAACGTTTCGATCGGCCTGGGCCAAAACTTGAGGTTTCAAACTGTTTTGAGACCCTCTTGGACTGAGGCTCACCAATAAAAAACATATGCCATAGAGTGTCAAGAACCACTCTGGAATGGGAGAAAAATGAAGAGGCTGAAGAGGCTGATGAGTGGATAACGAGAGACTCGGCAAACCGCAGGCGGAGCAACAATGTTCCCACGAAATTTCGTGATCTCTAGATCGAAAAGCCTCCCAAAAGGCGAAGGCACGGAAGAAAACGAAACGCAAGGTGAAAAAAAAAACCAGAAGGCAGTCAAACGTAAAGAACCCCGCAAACAAGTGTGAAGGTCCCTTAAATGTCTCCTTCCCTCTCAAAAACCTCACCAGGAATAGTTCCAGAAGTTGCAAATCACACTTAAAACATGATGGTGATGGTGGGACGGGGGCTCACTCTGATTCAATATTCAATAGTGGCCTGGATGCGAGTGAGTCTAATGGTGCAGTTCTGGGTAGAAGGGTAGAACGACAGCCAAGGAGGCCGTTCGACTTCGGAGTCGATGAAACTAGAGTCATTTCTCATCGTATTTTCGAGACGTTCTGTTGATACAGTAGAAAACAAAAATACAGGATAACTGAAATAAATACGAGTCCGAGAAAGCTTTCCCGAGTCATCATGGAGGTGTCTGATACAGCGGAGGTGGAGTGTGAGAGGAGCCCACCTCCTGATGTGCCCGCAATTCGTTCATCTGCTGCCTGAGCGTCGCAATTTCATGCCTCAATTGCGAAGTATTCGCCGTGTTCACCGTCGAGCTCCATGTCGATACCGTCCGTGAGGGTTGCTCACTTATTAGCGATATCACGTCTGTGAATTCAGGTTCTTCAGATACCGGAGCTGAGAAGTCGGAGCGATCGTCATTGGATGGGACTTCTCGAAGTATCGGGCGGGGGTAGTGATCTTGGTAGATCGGGTTCATTGCCACATCATCAGAGGGTCGCTCACGATGGAGCAGATTAGGGTTGAAAGGTATCGGTTTCAAAGAACCTTGCTGCAGGATGTTCTTCCGCTGCCTCCGCCATAGAAGGAATCCGAGCGCAAGCAGTCCAGCTCCAGCCAAGGCCCCAATCACGGCCCCTGCAACTGCCCTCCCGTTCAATGTCGCTGTCCGAACCGCATCGAGAAAGAGATTTGGCGGGGCTACAATGGTCTGCAACGGAAGACTTTACGAGCGTGGTGAGTCTGGCGTCGAAGATAACCCAAACTGCGCTCCTACCTCAGTGCCAGGATCGCAAACATACCACCTTGTGCCGGACTGGAAAATGTCAAAAATCAGAAAAACCCTGATGACGGTCGTCATCGGCTAAGGTGTCAAAAGAATGTACCTGGCTTGACCATAGTTCCCGAAGACCTCCCCATCACTAGAGCGGTATGTGGTGGGGAAATTTCCCTCAGTACTGTTGGAACTCGCCTTTGAATGTACCATGTCGATTAACTTGTCTCGAGTCGTATTTTGGGTGGCAGTTGCAGCAGTAAAGATAGTCCACGCTAAACCCTGCATCAGCGAACACGCCACCCCTGGCTGAGTCAAAGACACTCACGAGCACTGACAAGACCTTGGGTTGCCTGGGTGCTATCATCGAATGGAATTCCAAAAGCAGAAGCTACGAAACCGCTCAATATACATCCTTCGAAGTGGTCAAAGATGGATCACATACCATTTGCGGCAAGTATCTCGTAAAGCTTTGTTTGCTGGGAATAAATCTAGCGTCTAAGTGAGTTTTACGAACCTCAAACAGAAGAAGAACATTAAACGAACCGAACTATTGACCACGCTGGTTCTAAGAAGGACATCCGCGTACAGATTGTACACCAAGGGCTGAGATTGCGGCTGATTATAGGAAGACGTTATGTGTCCACCGTTCGTTGCAAGATTCGCCCATTGGGAGGATAATTCAGAAGCTTTAGCCTTGACACCAAACGAGTTCAGCTATGTTTCACGAAGAATGTAGGAATACCTCCTTACAAAATACATCTGAGAGTCACTCTCTTGGCCGAGCGCTTGGCTTATTTTTGCCATAGCCGCGATTCCGATCATTCCTTTGATCGCCAAATTAGATTGATCGTTCTTCACTATTCTGTCCGCGAAGAGCCTGAACAGAGTTAACGATATTCGCCGAACCAAGAGACTGAAAACAAAACCTACTGATTTTCAGTGTGTAAGCTACTTGAACTGAGGTAGTTTGCCCAACTTTTGAGTAAGTCATACTGCAGGTATGTAGGTAACGCAGAACTGTCACTCCATTGAAGCTTACTCACATATCGAGCTACGAGAGTACCGTCTCCAGATGCTTGCGCATGAGCCAGAGCCATGATCAGCATGTTTCCCGTACCTATCCACGATCGATCGTGAGTCTGTAACGGGCGTGTACGGTAAAACCTACTCACTCTCTACAGCCACATTACTGAAACTCGACTGGTGACCGGTAGCCTGAGGGTATGATCCTAATATTCTCGTGAGTATCTCTTTTCTATCCCCTAGGGCCTTCTTACCTAGATCAGGCGCAGAGAACTGGCGATTGGTACTTAACGACTGAAACTCCAATAGGGGGTCCAGTAGAAGGCCTCCCAACGAACTATTCAGATAAAGGAACGCCGGAAACGCAGAGAATAACCCCTCCACAGAGTTAATGCTCCTACGGGTTACCGCAAGGTTACCATGAGCTAGAGTTGCTATGATTCAGATCTAAACACGCACTGCGAAGTTCCTGTGTCCTTCATAAATGCCTTGACGTCCGACATGTTCCATTTCCCATCAGTTCCACGCGCAACAGTGATGTCGATTGCCATGGTTTGCCTGGCGCCCATCGCGACCAAATCGGCATACTTATTTGAAACCGCAGACGCGTCCGTCATGATTTTGGCGTCTAAGATGTCAGCTCTTTTGACGGCCTCCCCATAACCTCTGATGAAGGACTTCACCTAAGTCAGATACACGGAAGCTTAGTGAACACATACGAGCGAAACACTTGAATCAAATACGCACCGCATCCTCGACATTCTCAAATTGCGTTCTAAAATACGGACTACGGGTCTCTGCAATCGCTCCAGCAGAGTATGTGACAACCGGGTCACGGACGAGTCCTAAAGACCAAACTGCAGGAGTAGAGGACCTCGTAATGTTTCCAAAGTTGAAAGCGTGAGCAAAGACGACAAAGTGACTTGGGAGCGTGTTCTTTAGCGCATTCAAAAAGGCAAGATATCAATACTGACTCATTGATGGCTCGAAACTGGGTGTCTTGTGTTTTATTGAGCGTCCCCTGAAATAAAAACTGACTCCGCACGTTGTCATCCACCCCAGTCTGCCACGAAGAGTTAGAACTCTAAGCCAAAGAAGTCAGAGTCCATTCTTGGGTGAATAGAACCACAACGCACCGAAGCCATTCCGAAATACAAGGTCGAGTCTCCTGCGATATTGTTGGTCTCCAACATGAATGTCGGCGGGAAGAGCGTAGCTTTATGGATTGCTAAATCGGAATCGGTTGTCCCCCACTGTGCAATATTACTCCTATCCCCAGAGAGCCATTCTGATCGACAACAAATACATATCAAAACACTCCTCGAGGTGATAAAAGTTGGAATCTTCTCACCTGCACTGGTATCCAAATACACCTGTACGTTGTGAGATAAACCGTCACGCGAAGAAACATCGACCGAGACATATATGAACGGTAACGACTGAAGCACCCAATTAGACGGCTAATTCGGATATCAGCTTATGACTGAATTAGAAAAAAATGCAACGGACCTCGATTGGACTTAGAAACGTTACATTCAGCTGCACGACCCCCGCTGAGATGGTGAACTTTGAGCGTGTAGGGGTAATTTCCGTATTCACGAGGGTGGTTGGATTCCCTAACGAGTTCGCCGCCATCCATCTGTATGGCGTCCCGTCTACCCTCGCATATCCTCCTATTCCCATAATCTAGACAGATCAAAAGAAAAAAACTTTTGGTTCAATGGAAAAAGTTTGAATTTCGATTGCCACAGAAAACACGCACATTCCTGTCATCCCAATGATTTGCCCAGGTTCCTCCCAGCGTTATCGGCGTATCCTTGGGAGATTTAATCCAAGCATTGAGGTAAGGAGAACGGACAGCGAGGGGATATGCTGGAGGGTGGAAATCTCGAGATGATGTGAATTGAGCGTTGCTGACCCGTGCGAGTAAGTTCAATAGAGAGAAAGCGAGTGTGAAAAGGTCCGCAAACATGGGTGAAAAAAAAAAGAAATGCTCGTTCGCTGTCCAGCACGCCGTCGATCCTTTCGTTCGAAACGTCCTCCGAGGCCCCGCCAACTGGGAGGTTATGGTTATGGTAAGATGATAAGTGTATATCTATACATAGATTGTGCCGATTTGAATGGTGAGGTGGACTCACATCAGACGTTTCACCCACACATCAATTTCCGTTTACCCGTGAGTATCAGGATCCCTGTAGTTTGCCAGTGGTAAGGCATTTCCCTGAGTCAGTCTCTCCACTGAAAGCAATGTACTTTCTAGAGAAATGCATGTTGCGGTGACATCAGGCTGAGCTCTGAGCTGCAGTCTTTGCCAGCGCAGATTTGGCCCGGTCTCCGGTTTCGTAAAGAGGTGACATAAAGGAAGCAATATCAAAGTCCATGAGGCTTATGGCAAGCCGACATGTGGAAGGAGCAGTTACTGTGCTTTCTCTGCTGCACCCTTTCTACGCACAGGTACCAGCGGCTTGAAAGTCAGTCGACGCCGAGAAGGGGTGCAAGGCTGCTATGGTATGGGCCTGGGACAGACTAACCAGATTTCAAAGTCCGCCAGTTAGTGACCAAAATGGCAGTCTGAGCTTGAAATGTCCTCATGACCCCCCAGTTTCTCCCCTATGCTCCATTTTCCTTCATCTTCACAATATTTACCTCGCCGAACTGATAGTCTAAACGCAACTCAACAACGTGCATCGTCTCAAACTACAAATGGAGAATCGTTCTTGCTAGAGGTTGAAGAAGATCTTCATGATGCGAGGAGAGTCGAGCAACACGGACAGGAAGATGATCTGAGGATGGCTCTGGGGATGATTATCAAACGAGTTACAGAGCTGGTAAGTGTCCTAGTCTTTTCCTATCCTTCGTTTACTTACCTAAACCGAATAGACGACTCTGTTAACAGAAGCTTTAAAAACTCAAGCAGACTTGGAAGTTCAACTGAATGTCGCAAAATCAAATCTTAAACTCGTCATTTCAAACAACGAAATGCTAGAAGAAGCTCTCAAGGCTTCATCGCATAATCCAAAAGATGTTGGCTGGAGAAGAGGCTCTCTACTCTCTCATACGCCATCGCCTACTCCTGGTCCCGCTTCACCAGCTCCTTCATCACCCGAATCACCTAGAAATCCTCCACCGCTTTCAACACCTCTCTCTCCATCCGTTCCACCTTCCGAAAACAGATTTTTTAAATTTCGGTTCAACAGTAGCTCCACAAACCTCTCAAACTCCGGTGGAGCGTCCCCTCATCCTCATCATCACCCCCATCCGCATGGACACCCCCACTCACCCTACACCAACAACCACCACACCCATCTATCCTCCTCATCCATGTCCTCACTTCATAGCTCGTCCCCTCATCACACCCAAATTGACGATTTAGAATTGAAACTAGATTCCCTCCAAAAACAACTATCATCTCTCCAATCCGACCTATCTAAAACTCAATCATCCCTTTCTCAAGAGACTGCACTTAAAAAATCGGCTATACTCGCCAAAACTCAAGTCGAAGAGGAGCTCGAGTCTCTGACACAGAGTCTTTTTGAAGAAGCTAATCAGATGGTCAAGACGGAGAGAATTAAGAGGGCAGAGACGGAGGAGGAGCTGAAGGAGGTCAGGGAGCAGAAAGAAGCATTGAAGAAGGCGCTTGGGGTTGTGGAGAGGGAGGTTGTTGGGTTGAGGAGTCCTAGTCAGGGTTCGTCGCTTACAAATTCTCCGGAGATGGATAGGACACCTAGGCCTTCTATCGTCGAGGCGAATATGGGAGAAGTAGAGGTGTTCATTCGAGATGTCGATGTTGTGAAGAGGCAGAGACAGAGGTCGGATTCAGAAGTCGCTATCAAGTCTAGGCCTACTTCGCCTGTTGGGGAAGAACTAACCAGTCGCAATTCTCCGGAGCAGCAACTATGACAAGGTCCCTCAGAGAAGAAGAATGTCGATGAGAACATATGCCCACTCGTCAGTGACAGTCGCGAACCTAACGTTGAAGAGGACGATGATCAGCCCGCAATCCCCCGACGGACACGTTGGCGTGGACGTTATCCCTCCTACGCCGTCGACCGTCTCGTTGTTTACGGCACTCCAGGGTCTACACCTCATCCTTTGAATACGACGTTTCCTTCCCCTCCTCCAGCGAGTCTGAGTCTGAGTACTGACGCCGCTGTTATTGCTGCTGCTTCCTGTGTTGTGTTGTCCATCGCCAGCTATCGATTGTATCGAGCACTTTTCCGTAGTATTACTTCAATCCTTTTTTTGAGATGCATGTAACCCGCTACAACCTTTGTGCTAATCGCAATTTCTCGAATATTTCTGCATCTCATGGCGCGAAAAAGCCAACCGTGCGTGGAGACAATCTTTATTAGTTTCCCCCAAGATGGAAAGAGTACTTTCCCTGATGATACACGTTGAATGTGCTGTCACAAACGGGCAGTCGAGTTATATCAACGGGTTCAAAAATGAAGGTGTAACTCACGCCTACCGCTTATTTAAAGTTACTCCAGGACTGAATCGAGTTCGTTTACGTAGGCACCTGCTTCCTTTCTCTTCATCTCTAGCTACTCCTAGAGCCTACCACTACTTCTTTCAACCCAATAACACGGTCAGTCGTTGCCCGTTTCTTGCCTTGGAGTGATGTCTAGCGTCGATATGGACAGGTTCTCGGTACTTTTTTGGCAGGGGGTTTGTCCCTTGGATTTTTCATTTTTTGTATGTGCAAAAATGATTACTTTTCCCTAGCTTTTCCCCCCAGGCTCTCCGTCCTCTTCCTCAGGAAGGCGGGTGTAACCTGGGGTGGGGGAGGGGGAAGGGGGAAAAGAAAGTAAAACAGATCTGGAACCCTAGGAAGATTGGAACACCCGTAGGTCACACTACCTTCTCATGGATCCCGGATCTGACGGTTGTTGAGGTAACGCAATGGATGCAGTCAGATACCGGCGTACGTTTTTCTCTATGGCAAACATCGAGGGCGCATCAAGAAACGACTACTCATTACGACGATGGTATTCTGGAAACCAGTGCTTGTAGAAGTGCTAGGCATCCATCTGGAGTCTAGCGGGTGTGTACGTTCCAATATCACCAAAACTAGCAGCAACCACCGGAAACTCACGTATAAAACGTGCTCCAAACTTCTTCTGAAAACAAGTCCAGATCAGAACTTCAAGTTGACTGATAGACAGCGCTGTTGCCCTGGATAGAGCTGCCTGATCATGAAACTCTGCCTGTCTACGTGCCATCTTCACACCCCACAATTCCCATGTTGTTCGACCTTCACATCCAACTACATTACTAGGGCAAACGACTTTCTCTGGGTGTCAATCTCATGGTGTTTTACGAGGCTCCATCGCTGGTTACATCGAATAAAGGAGATACATGCCGATGCAAGCCTATTGTTTCACCAAACCTCTGTCACAGCCCCAAGTACTAGTGATCCCGATACACCTGTTATCAAAGATACATTGCCGTTCGGGTCCTCTGTCCGGCTCTCCTTGGGCATCAAGATCAAACGTTTCAGTGGGACCAAAGTCGTACCGTCTGTTTCAACTTCGTCTGGTTCTTTCCAAGTCCTGGCACCATCACGGTCTCTTGTGGGTGGCGTTGCGCCCATCGAAAAACTTTCCCGACGTCTAGGATTGGTTGTCAGATATGTACGAACCCGGAGCAAACCCTGCCTGTCGCAAAGCGAAGGGTTGATGCCAGATATGTACTGAAAGATGAGAACATGACTAAAAATTATTTAGGGACTCGACACACCTTAAATTCCAATCCAGATTTTTTTTCTGGTCTTCTTGACTTAATTACATGCGGGGCAATCATATAATATACCTAAGAATGAAATCATGATGGATGATAGAGCACAAACATCGCCTGATCACGATGGGGAGTTCCTGGCGTAAAATTATAAAGGGACAATAAATCCCGAAATCCGGACTTACGGGGCTTGTATAGAGCTGTACATGTAGTTGAAGCCTGTGAAGCCGGCTGAGAACGGGCTCAAGGTTCGACGGTGGATGAACGGCGCCGTTCGGGAGCTGAGAAAAACGGCGGAGTCATCATCAGGGTCGCCTTCTTAGTGTGAGAATTTTGTAATTGAACCGTCCCTGCGATTTTCTCAGCTCTCGACCTTGTTCTCGCCTTTTCTCTCTACCCTTTCTCGTCGTCCGTTCCTTTGTAGCTCTTTTCACCTTCATTTTTAGAAAAGAATTGTTTTGTTTTTACCCGCTTTATTGATACAATTGCGGAGAAGTTATTTCTGGACCGCCCGCCGTCAACCACTTGACCACATCATCATCGCTTACTCAACCTCCAATTCTCGGCTCTTCCCTCTTCTCTCCCTCCCTCACTACTACAGCCTTTTTATTCGACCATGGGTGCATGTATGTCTTCGGGAGGTGGTATAGAGGTGTCAGAAAAGGATAAGATCCTTCATCGTCAAGCAGAGAAGGAGTTGAGAGAGGTGCGGTTTTTTTTTTCTGAGATGTTATCCCAATTGTTGAATTGAAATTACAGGCGAGAGCGAAGCTAGCTAATCAAGTCAAGGTAGAAGAGCTGCGTCAAGCAGAAGGTTGCTGAAGCTAAAATACTTGAAAATCAAAGGTACTGTTGTTGGGCTCTGGCGACTCGGGAAAGTCGACAATTCTCAAGGTATCGGGTTGCAACCTTCTCAGTTTTTCAGAAAGTTTATTTATCTGGTTTCTACAGCAAATGCGATTGATTCACAAAGTTCCTTTTTCCCCGCAAGAAATCGAATCATTTCGGCAACTTGTATTCGATAACCTTACTCGTGGCTTAAAGTACCTATTGGACGCTATGGAAGAAATGGAGCTCAAGGTTGCCGAAGAGAATCTTGAGCACATTGACCTCATCGAAAACGCACGGGATATCAGAGACGGCGAAGCCTTTCCCGTAGCCTTCTACGAACCTCTCAAGTCGCTTTGGTCGGATCCAAATGTTCAGCGGGCGTGGGAGAGAGGGAATGAAGCAGCTCTACCTGAAAAGTCTGTTTTCGTTATTGATCATTCACCTCCCGCTTCTCTGACAGATGAATAAATAGTCTCTTCTACTTCTTCTCATCGCTCGACAGACTGTTCGAACCGGCATACCAACCCTCAGAACAGGATATTATTCATTGTCGAGCACGAACTATCGGTATAACGGAAACCACATTCAACTTGAGGGAGCATGAAATGCTCATGGTCGACGTTGGCGGTCAAAAGAGCGAACGGAGAAAGTGGATACACTGTTTCCAAGACGTTACCAGCATCCTCTTTTTGGTCAGTTTGAGCGGATATGATCAATGTCTGGTGGAAGACCGTGATGCGGTGAGTCGTTGATATCAAAGCCCAAGAGATGGTCGCATGAATCTCATCAACTTCTGAAAAGAATCAAATGCAAGATGCTATGACAATATGGGATTCGATATGTCACTCGCAGTGGTTCAAACAGACGTCAATAGTGGGTATTCTCTCTCAGCACGATCAATTTTCTCGACATCTGATGATTTCTGCAGATCCTTTTCCTCAATAAGAATGATCTGTTTGAGAAGAAAGTACCTCTTTCACCTATCAAGAACTTTTTCCCGGTGCGTTGGATTTTTCCCACCTTGTTTGGTACACTGAATATGTTTCCGTAGGATTTCGATGGCGAAGCTGGAGAGGCCAAGGCTGGACGAGACTACTTCAAAAAGCGGTTCGGTAGACTAGCGCAAAAGGCAGGTCGTGCAAAGGAGAGAGAAATCTATATACAGTGGGTGCTCCTTACCGCAGGTCGCGTTTAAACCTGTGCTTACGTCTTCCCGCCCGCCAAGTATAACCACCGCTACGGATACCGCCATGTTGCGGGTTGTAATGGCGGCAGTCGAAGGTACGTTATCTCACTTCCTCTCGCATGCGAGACACTGATTCAACTTGCTTTCAGAGTGAGTCTTTTCCTCTGACCGTTTATCATTTCCTTCATCTCCTTTGCCTACTCTGTATCTCACATCTCATATTCCGCAACCAGCATCGTCCTGCGATCGAATCTCACCACTGCGGCGCTCATCTAGCCCATCGGCGACTTTTCCCGTCGCCTGTCGTAATTTATTAACTTATCTTTCACCACATTGTATCAAAGCTTTGTGTACATATGTCTGGTCTGCGACTTCGATTGCTCGCATTTCGCTTCCGTCTGTCTTTTTGCTCTTTTTTTCTTGCTTTCGACGAATCATGTGGTTCTGATGGATTGCTCGTTCTTTTCTTTTTTTCATGTCAACCCCGCGGCGAACCCCTCCCCCCATCAAAACCTATTCCATCCCTCAATTGCTATCATGACGAACGAAATGGTTTATTTTATTCCGGTTGGTTTTGATCGTGGTTGCAGTGCGATCGTAAGCAAGAATGTGAGTCCGAGCCCCCAATCGACCGCCCCCCCCCCCTGTTCCTCAAATGCTAATGGAGCAATATAGATTCGCTCAATTATGCTTTGAGCGCTCCGTGGGGTCGTTGTCCTTTCTTTTCACCACATGACCCTGGAGTACGAAGTAGCGGATGTGCTCAAAAAGCTCCGTTCTCGCTTATGCGCCCGCCTACACCGTGCAGAGCCAACTTTCTCTTGTGATGAAAAATTGACGGGGAGGCATGAAGGGTCTCTCAAACCATCGTTTTAACTCGGTCAGCAGCGGTCCTCTTGGGCCGCTTCGCTTTCTTTTTTACTTGTTTTAGTCTATGACTATATCCCATCGCAATCCTTTTTGTTTTTTTGCTTTTTGTTTTTTTATTGTTTATCCATCGTGCATTCCGTCATTTCACTCCTCGCTCCCTCTCGCTTTTTTTGTTTTTTAAAGAAAAAGTCCGACTCTTTTCTACTTTTTTCTCCATCTGTATCAACTTGCGCAGAACTAACCTCACTATTCTCACATCTCATTACTTATCTATTTTTTTTTTCCTTCTGCTCGTTTGTATATCTTGGTACGATTAGTAGTTTTTATGGCTAAACAATTCGGGAAAAGAAAACTCGGATGACGAGGAACAGTTCTAGAGTCCATTCAATTTGTAGTGCTGGACAATCGTCATTGGTGGAACCGTCGACTAGTATTTATGCACTACCGCTAACCTCTGTTTTTTTTTTTTAATTTACGTTATTCAACTCCCGTTGTGGGATTTCGGAAAACGATTCAGGCTTTTGAATTTCCACTCCTTCTCGTTGTTGTGGCTAGCTTTCCTCAGTGTGCCGCAGTCGGGTTGTGGAGTGTGAATTGCACTTGGTCAATGCATGACCGGTACCCGTCGAGGGGATGGATCCAGGCTCGGCTCCCTCGTACACTGGTATTATTACTCGTTCGCTGAAATACCGAGGCAGGTTTTGGAGTAGTGGGGTGCTGCATACATACTATTTAGGGTCAGGTTGGGTTCCTGCGAGCCACTGCTCAATTATCCATGATCGCCATTCAAAGTCTTCTGGGCGGATAGCTTCCTTGTAAGGATTTTTTTTTTTGAAGGATGGAGGATAAACGAATCGCCCGAGCCTGAAAGGGTAGGTAGGGGACTCAGTCCACAGGGTCAATTAAAGCTTTGACCCAGAAATTTTTAGAAAAAGCCTCAGGCGATC
>MU127852.1:169335-201482 GCA_014904975.1 Marasmius fiardii PR-910
TGACACTTTTGACACTTTTGAAAGGCTCAGCCAGCTGTCTTTCCGGGTGCAATCTGTCAACTGTCAAAAAACTGTTTTTTCTGTCGTTTCTCCAACATTCGAAGAACGAGAAGCTGACTTCTTTTTTTTTTTTTTCTTCGAACTGTAACCTCAAGATGCATATGAAAGATGAACATTTGAACCGGTGACCCAGTGAATCCCACAACTGTCGGATCCCCCCCACATGAAAAAAATTGTAAAAAAAGGCGGAAGAGAAGGCCTAAGTGAATATCGGAAGCCGTTATGTAAAAAAAAAAAAAACATATGAAAAAAAAAACATGCCAACGCCATACGTATACGTATTTATAGCTTGCCCTTACAGGGCTTACACTGTACAGGGAAACTAGAACTCTACAGCAAATCATCTGCATGCATCCCGCGGACGCACGTTCCACAAAAAAACTTGAAGCCGCGCACAAAGCTGGGGCCAGATTCAATCAAACCATTCGAGACCTCCTAAAATAACCGGCTGGTCCTGTTCCCTGGGTCCTCAACGTCAACGCTGATATCACTTTCCAAGTCGAGCGCATCCGAGCCAAAGCCCAATATAGAAAAAAAACAAGCTATGTTACATTACTAGATTTTTCACAGAAACGAGACCAAATTATTAGTGCTTTGATAGAAGTACTTGAATGGTATGTAGGGGAAAAAAAAACAGTAAGTGACAATGAAGAGCGAAAGAACACGGGTATACCAAAAAAAACAATGAGACACAGAAAGCAAGTAGGGGGGAAATCGTGATATTCATAACATGATATCGAGGACAAGAGCGGTAACGCAAGGAGTGTGATAGGTTTAAAACCAGGCTTCGTATAACGGTTCATTCAGGGCGTAAGCCCAGGAACGCTCCTGAATATCTCCAAGAACGCACCAGCCCGCAAAGATGAGCGTCGCTGTTTATGTGGACGAGAGGGAGAGGGAGAAGGCGACGGGGCGTTCACATGAGATTTCAAAGATGGAGGTGTCAGTTGAGAGATTGACCCTTGCTGTTTTGGTGTGGATGGCGGTAAGAACGAAGGGATTTTCGGTGTCGGCTTCTTCTCTCTCAAACTCCCGATAGTAGGCTCGCTAGCAGTTTTCGAATGACCTCCAGGTCGGATGTTTACCCACTCATCTTCTTCAACCAAGATCGCGTCGGTTCTGCTTCGGCCTTTGTCAGCTTCAGTCTCAGCCAGCGTTATCTCAGCGGCTTTAGCTATACTTGGAGGAATCTCCTTCTCCTTTCGTTTGTGCGACCGAGAAAGAGCGGATAGCTCGCTTTTAGCCTCAACCACGCATGGTCCTGTTTCCACCTCAACTTCATCTTCGTCCTCTCCAACATCGAGCAGAGGCGATGGCTCGGCCTCCTCAGTCTCATCGATCCCCAACCTTGAACGCTTCTTGGGTGCATTTGTGAGATGGACTGCGCTCGAAGAAGGTGTGGGGCTTGGATTAGGTGATGGCGTCCCACTTCCACCGTTTGTAGGCGTTGCGGAACCTTGTGGTGTGTCTTGAATGAACACGGAAGGAACTCGTAAGCAACCGAATAATTAATATAGAGAGGAAGACTGATTACTCACTCAGAGGCGAAGAGCTAGGCGACCTCCTCGGACTAGGTAACGGAAATAGCATATTCACATCGTCATCATCTGCGTCGAGATTACGAGTCTTCAATGCCTTAAGCCTATGATGTTCGCGTCTGCTCCTCCCTCTTTCTCTGTCTCGGCAGTAACCTTCGTACTTCTCCTCTGGAGGCTCTTCGGTTTCCTTTATAGGGGTAGAAGGTTTTCGTCTCCGTTTACCGCGAGTGGCCATCGTATACGATGACGGGAAATTTATCGAGTGTGACGGTAAAGGCTGGGTCCGAGGACGTTGAACAGGGGGCGGTGGTTGATCACATACAGGTTCGGGTGAAGTTTCTTCGGCTCCCGGATTAGAAGTAGCAGAAGAGACTCCCGACATGGCAGAGAAAGTCGAGGAAGAACTGCCGACAGACGAATAAGAGGTCTCTCTCCCCCTTAGTGTACCCGGGGGAAGGTTAGATGGTTCATCGTCCTCCGTGTCCAGTTGTTCGGCGCTGGGCTGTCTTTTTAGTCTCCCAATAGAGCTTCCTTGTATACAGTCAACTTCATCGACCCGGACTGCGAGAGATAAGGAAGACACAACTTCTTCGTCCTCGTCATCAGCGATCGCCGAGGTCGAAGTCGAGGAAGTAGAGGTAAGGCCGCCTTGAGAGTTTGAATTAGAATTAGGCTTATCCTCAACCTTGCTCCCCTCCTTCTCCTTCACCAAGTCTCTCAGAGGCTTATAGCTTGCCATGGGGCTGTACATCCCCAAATTATCCTCTGCCTCGCTCGATCCGACAGAAGAGACACTGCTCCCTCTTCTCCTTCTGGCTCCCTTTGAGAACCGCTCCTTCCATTGATCACCGTTACGCGCGCACTCCTCGGTGACGTGAAAGCAGTCTTGACAACAGGCACGCAGTGGGACGGTGATAATCCTGTCCTTGTCCTTTTCTCGTTCTCGGTCCTTGTCCCTCCCGTTCCCTTGCTTCTCTTTCTGTGATGACCCCAATGTCGAGCCCTCAGAAATAGTGGGGGTAGTGAGGCTGGTAGGCATGGTAAAGGGAGATACAGGTGAACGATTGATTGGAGATTTAGTTCCTCCGCCACTTCCGCTTGAAGCTTCTGAGAAGGCTGAACCTATCGGTGAAGGTGATGATAAAGTTGAAGAAGACACTTGGTTCAGGTGGGGGTAATTGTGCGTATCCACAACTAAGATGGCATTGGGTAACGCATTCGAGGGGAGAGTAGGGTTTGAGAGTCTGGGTTGCCGTATATATTGGGAATGTGTATATGAGGGGTCGCTGTTAACGAGGCAGGGAGGTCGCGAGCATTCTCTAGTTCTGCTAGGTGAGCGAGTAGGCTTTGCCATGAAGCTACAGATAACATGAATTCGAGACCTCGGTGAGGAAATATACTCGTGAGATGTAGGGCAGTCGAACACACCTTGGTAACGGCAGTTTGAAAACTACACCTCCTGTGGTTGGACTCGACGACGGAGAGTCCTGCGTTTCTTCAGAAGATTCTCCTGACGTAGCCCGCCTCTTCCATAGTGGTATTGCATAGGACTTTGTCACCATTAAGGGTTTCTTGGACTTGTGAAGCTCCGGTATGAGCACACATTCCGAATCAAAGCGTACAACACGGTGATAGACTGCACCAGAGAACTCTGTAGGATAACCTATGCCCATACCGCTGAAGCTTTCTTCCAGACTGGGCTCCGTCGTTGTCCGTGAAGGTGATGGTGGGGTCGTGGAGCGTTGGGGTGAACTCGGGGTCGTAAATGACATTATTTGAGTAAATCAGAACAATCCAAATATCGCTTGTGGCTAGCGTTGACGCGAATTGAAAATCATGCAAGAGAATTGAGATTGTAGAAGAAAAAAGAAAAGGGAAAGAAATATGCAGTGTGACGGGTAAAGGGAAAATCGTTCGATTGGCGGAAAGTTGGAAGCGTGCCATAGCATGGTTACGTCTTGTGATCATTTCCGCATCTCCCCAAGAGTCAGAGGGTCCGGACCTTGGCCACCCGATCCCATCCTCTCCAGCTTGGCCGCCGTCTCTTTTGATAGTATTCTAGTCTAGTATCCTCTAGAATGACCTTGAATCCTTCAAGAGCTTCAAAGAAACCCAAGAAACCCTCCAGAAAAACTGAAATGAACTATTCACCATCTATACAATTCTTACGACACTCCCTCAATTCCCACCTCATGATGAAATAAATAGAAATGGACTGACGTTTGAATTTTTCTCTTACACTAGGGGATTGGAGGGGCTTTGGACCCGACTCGGAGCTCCTTGTACGCGAACGATCTAAGCTTCCCCGCAATTCACCCGCATCGGAGCACTGGATGAGCGGAAAACAAGACGATAGTCTCGCAGTGAATCGACGACGAGTTCCTAGAACCGGTGCCATGCATCTCACACTGATGACTGACACCGCGCAAAATTATAATTAGTGGCTGACACTTGGATCAAACATTTCTTTCGTGCCTGCGTAACGGGCCCTGGTCTGTACCTCCTCTTCCCTCAGAATCCGAAGAAATTTTCGCTCACAGGCCACATCCAGTCGCTTCCGGGATGCGTGCTTCAGGTATTTTTGCCTTTCTTTCAAGTTTGTGCTCAACGTTTCGTATGAAGGTTTGCTGCCAAGATGAAGGTTGTCCCTGATCATCATTGATTGTCGCAGCAGCTGGCTCGGACGAGGCCATAAGACACGTCGCTTACAAGGACCTTGGCAACCGTCGGGTAGTCAATCAAAAAACCGACGGTCTTGATCAAACAAATTCGAGCTTGGGAGTCGGGGGCCCATATTTGTATATTCGCACCTGGTCCTACTCAGAATATTGTACCCCTCACGAGATTAATTCATTACAAACTTGAGGTCGCTAGTTGACGACTCTGAACCAGCTGTCGACAACCACGGGTACTGGTGTAAAGGGTTTCCTGTCGAAAGCTAGTGGACTTATGACGCGCACAGGGTCAATGTTCTAGTTGTCAGGAACCTTATAACTCAGATTACTTGAATGGTCAACCTGTCTTATCAGCACGCCGCAATCCGGTTCATTCCTTCAAGTTTCGAAAATATTTACACACCGGCAATATGACTCACACCTACAACTCGGTTGGCGACTCCCGAACACACTCAAGTCGACCAAGACAAAAGTGGACAATTACTCGGACATCACATACGGATGTTTTGGCACGAACTAGAGATACGGGAAATCTGGGTGAGAGCACTACGGCCCGTTGTCCGCGACTTTTGTTACCGATCCTATCTTTGGTTTCCTCGTTGTTCTTTCCGCTGAATGACAGGAACAATAAACTCTGAACACCCTGATTGTCTGAGCTTGACAGAGGATGTCGTTCCTGAGGCTTAAATACGAGGCTTCCTTCAATAACCGTGACACTCAAGGAAGGGAACCATCCTTACTGTTCGACTACATGCACACTGGGCCCCGGGAAGTGGACACCATTTACGGTCCCCGAAACTACTAGATTCCCACACGAGTCGCTCTCAGCACCTCAGTTCACTCACTACGCTGAATTGGTCAGCCAAGGCATTTTATGACAGGGCTGACATTCGAATCCTGAATTAACGGAAAGTGTTTCACTAGTCACTGGTTATACACTGACACCGTTTCTGTACGCCACCCCCATTTTTGTTCGAGTTTGCGCCTATTCTGACGCAGTTTCCAAGGTAGTTGACAGTCGAAATCATCTAAAGCGCTGACATGTACAAGGTCAAAGGTTGAGCCGCACAAAATCCATCCTCCCTGGCGGAACAATTCACTCTCATCACATTCCAAGGTTTTGTCGGAAGGCTAACTGTCAGGAAACCCGAGTTAGCCGAGGCATGTCCTTGGAATTTGGCGTCCATTCCAGGTCTAATAGTACCACCCATAGCAAAGGTAAGTCGGGTGTTCATTCCAACCCCAATTCTTCAGTCTTTCAGTTGAAATCCACATTTTTCATACCTTCAATGGCCAGAAACTGTGTATAAATAGATCGGGCTTGGAAACGGTGGCATGCACTAATCCCTTTGGAGTCTGAGTATTCGTAGCCTGGAAAGGGGTTTTGTCCGCCACCATTCAACTTGAGGAAGACGAGCGTCTTTTTCGATCAATTCTCCCACTGAGCCGAGGGCGGCCTCAATCTCGCCGGTCAACGAAATCATGTTCTAGCTCTTGATGTACTGACTTCACATACCAGTGCACACTGCAATTCCCTGACAGAGTGCTATCACCTCTAGAATAACCTTTGGGCAATCAGGATTTATCGGATTCATTCAGAAGGCTCAGCGCTCTGCCATGGTCATCTCCGAGCCCCAATTGGCCGACAAATACATAAAAGGTTTAGAACATTCAGTGCGAAATAATTCCAGGCTCTGATCCCTACATAATTATACTTGAGTTTGGTCCCGTCTTTGTCGCAACCCTTCGTCAAACCACTTCCTTCAATGCCCGTGAGTGACTTTACTGTATGATAAACCGAATAATCAGGACATAGGTCCAATAATATAGATTACAGGCATTCCGCTCTTCCGACTTCACCGTATGGGCGATATCCGGAAGACTAGTGGTTCTATGCCAGTATATGCTGGCGGCGAACCATCTCGAACTTACTAGTAACCCGTTACTTGGTGGATTGAGCCTCCGAGCCACCCGTTGAGTAGTACTATAAAAGCACATCGAGTCTACTCAAGAAACCCAGTGCACTCGAGAGCATTCCTCAAGATCACAAGCAGTCCAAGGTAACTGACCCATTCGACTCGTACGGGTCGTCCATAATCCTTTCTTCATCCAACTTCCCATGCAGGTAAAAATGAAGTTCACGCCACTTATCGCTACCGCAGCCTTGCTCGCTTCTCAAAGCGTCTACGCGGCACCCGCCAACACCGTCACGAATCTAGACGATCTCCTCTCATCACGCCCCGGACCCGACTACGCTCTCACCAACAACTTTGGAACCACCGATCCCGTATGGGTTCCGATCAACAAGTCTACCTCGTCCCTCACTTCACGCGCCACTTGTAACGGCCCCCACGTCGAAATGTACGGAGGAGGCCAATGCAGTGGTACAGAAATCCGCCACCTTACGTTGTCCAACAAAAACCAATGCTACGATTCAAAAACGAATCCGCTTCGTGGGTTTAGCTCTGCGCATATTGATGGCTATCCTGGTTCTACGGGCACGAACTATGTGTCGTTTTATAGAGGAGGGGAGGGAAACTTTTGTAGTAGCAAGCTTTACACGCTTGTGAATTACGTGGGGTGCACGGAGTTTAACGATGGGTTCTATTATGCGAATGGTGTTACTTGGGATTGTAGTTAAATGGTTGAGTGGTGTGATCGTGGGCGAGATTAAAGGTTAGAGGTCGACGGCTTGTTGTAGTATTTAATTTAACTAAGGGTCAAGTACGAATATAACGTGAAGATTTTGGTTTGTTACGGAGGTCGTTTTATCTTCATCAAGTCGGACTAGGTCCAACGCAACTAGTTGTCCCGTTAGAACGAAACTCTATATCCGAGTCTACTAAGCGATTATCAGACTCCATGGGTATCCTCGTCGCCCAAATGCACTCATCATAGTTAGAACCCTATCACCAACAGTCCTTCCTCTCCTCCTCGCATACAAAGAGCCACTATCCCTGCACTAAAAACTCCGTGCCCTGCGTCCAGGGCGACGCATCGATCGGGAAACGGAGCGAACAGGGAGAGTTTGGTCAAATTTGAATACCCCTCTGGCTCCTTGGAAAACATCCGCAATAACATAGATAAATTCCGAGTTTCCCTTAAATCGCAAAAATGATCTTCGAAGATGGCAGAGAAAGAGCCGTATGACCACTTAGATAAACCCTTCACCTCCTCCCATTGCCCCAATTCTCTACAAAAAAAGAGTTTCCAACACACTCCGAGATTTTTCGCTTTTTCCCTTCCGTCTGACGGACTCCCAGCCCGACCGTTGGGGGGCTGAAACTGACAGAAATAAAGTCTCCAGCCCTAATTTCTCCCCTCCCCCCGATCTCTTCAACCGTTCCTCCAAGCGGGCGAGCTGCGTTCGATTTACTCTGGAGAAAGAGCATTTTCGCGACCGCAGCTAGGTCCCTTCGGGTTGTGAAGACCATTTGCTGATCCCCCACGTTTCAGCTTTAGTGTCCTTCGCTTCTCGCTGCATAGAACGCTGGAAATGACTTGTTTAACTTGTCACTATCCCAGATAGACCGTCCCCCACAAGGAAGGTAAAGAGAGCACTATTTCTCTCCGCTGTCCACACACATAGCTTAAAAGCCAGGGCCTTTTGAAGGACGACAAGATGAGAATATTGGGTCGTGGGCGATGACCTCTGGTGCTGGTCTCGGGGGTGCAATACGAAAATGAGAGTCGACCGTTTGTCGAAGGTGGAACGACTAGACGGTTCCTTCACACAAAAGGGAAGACATGAAGACAGGATCAATATCAACATTCCCATAAGAATTGACTCAGTCCGCCTGACTGTAGAGTTAGAATGTCGAGAACACACGCTGATAATTCCAGAATTATTCCAGGGAACCCCTATATCTTTTCAAGTACCAGATATAAAGTGAAGGCGATGGTGTGTGGGTAAGGAATACGGGTGTGCGGAACAATTGTGTGGCCATCATGAAAGAGACTTCGCATATCGTCGCATGACGGAGGTCCCAAGCGGCTGGTGTTGACCCTTTCCACCCTATGTTCCTCGTTCCATCAGATCCGAGTCGCGAGAAAGGATCTATTGGCTGCGATTGTTGGTATGGAGAAATAAAATAATACCGAAGATGTAATGACCGTCTGTGGCAAACGGTGAATGTCAAAGATAAGCAACCTTCCAGGGAAGAAGTAAGGGAGGTATAGCATATAATATATTTGGAACAATCAGTAAGAGGATGAGCGAAATTAAGATTATTGACGAACGTTTTGGTTCTCTTCCACTACCCCCTTACAAGCCCGGCGTTAAGAAAAAGTTCTCAGCGGTTGTATTATCTGGAGTAACAGCTTGTGCCTACCCAAGGTCCGCAGCGGCTTGGGAAACCGTTTATTGTCATCTCCACTCGCTTCGTTGATGCGGACCTTTTTACTGGGCTTGTAGAAAAGATTCTCAACGACCATGGTGTCGAGGACTCCGAAAGGATCGACTTACATGCCCGGCTGAAGCTGCTGTAACAAGCCGGGAAGCTGGAGGGGGGAAACGTACAAGGACTCGGGCTCCGAGCCGCTCTCCTCGCGGGAACAAGTACGGAACATGAGAATCTTACTTGCCAGTGAAACATATTTCAGCGATGCTCTTTGCTGGGTCGAAAATGTGACGCCTAGGGAAGTAATCAGTCTTTCTACAGTTGTGCGTAAAACATAGAGGATATTCTTGTGTGTACCAGGATATTACGTTGGTTGTAGTCATCTCGAAGAAGTTGGCACAGGGACCTTTTGAGAATGATACCGGGAGATAGGTCCGAGTTCACAAAGGACGGCGTTTCCGTCGGAACGTTGTGCGCAACCCAAATAACTCGGCAACGGTCGTTTTCTTCCCCTGTAATGATGAGTGAATATGCCGTCATGAAGGAGTGGATGTGGCAACGGAGGTCGGGGTGGCCATAGGATGTGATATCGTATGAAGAATCGTTATCAATTGAATTAGCATTTGCGTAAGGAACATTGTATTCTTCTTGATCAAGGGGAGTTTTCACCGGAACAGAACACGAGAATACTGAAAAAGAAGAGGCGATCAGTCACAGACTTAGAGAACAAGGGAGTGCACGACGAAGCCTCAAAATAGACACGTCCAAGCCGTTCCATACCTTCCATTCCAGCATCTCCCCCCGCAATGCTACAACGTTTGATTACACATGGCAGGGATCAGTTTGAAAATAAACATCGAAATACACGCGTCCATTTGAAGGATAAGAGCCGAGATAAGCACAAGTAGAGAGCCTGCGGGAGACAAATGGCTGTTGTAAGAGAAACTGGGGTTGTCGGAGTCAAGGCGTGCAGCTGGAGCAGAGCAATGAGAGAAAGAGGAAGAGCTGCGACGCGGCCTTTAACAAGCACCGAGAACCTAAATATGATGCGTGGGAACAAGGCTCAAACTTGTTCGGCAATCAGCGCAAGGGATTTGATCCACACTTCGATGATCCCTCTCTTCACGGATGAACCGTCTTCAGACTTCAGCCCACAAGACATCCAGAAAACCACTGCTCTGAGGGTACAGAGAGCTTTCTTCGAGGTGTGGTATAGCTGCGAGCTCTAGGTAGAATAGACGGCGATTAATATGACTACCGTCTGACTCGCCGTCGCAGTCATCATGATGATCCCACAAATTTTTGTCCCTTTCCAGCCAGTACGCTCTTCCCGTTTAACTGAGCCTTCACTCTTTTTCTATAAAGCGACCTGTCCGAGTTCTCGTTAAAATCGAATCGAGTCGTATGAAATTATCATGGAAACAGAGACGACGAGCTGTTTGCAATGAGACGAAACTCGATTGGAAACTGGGGATTCGTGGATTTACTTTGGACGTCTCCGACTGTTAGAATTTGAGGTTTGTCTCGCTAACTGAGTTGTTAATTGGCTTTAGCTAGAGGCAAACCGATGCCTCAAGTAGGTACTTTTATTTAGCTTTTATACCTACTTAAGTATCTAGAACGTTCTACATGTATCTACAAGTATCAGTAATAAAGTGGAGTAAATTAGTAATAACCTTGGCAAAAGAGTATGTACTCTGAGTCATACGGAATACTGTAGAATCCTGTTGAAAGGACTCGCACAGGTGAGCTGCACCATGCCAGATTTCAACACCGACCGAGGAATGCCCATATCATCTTCACTTGGCGGGTTGTACCACTTCTTTGTTTCATAGTATAATTTAACTGACACTTATGATTTGCAAGATTGCTCGGCCAAGAAGAAAGAAAGAAAGAGTAAGAGCGACGGTCCATCCAGCAACTAACTATCCCTATTTCCCAAACAAGTGGGAATGAATTTAAATAAAGCCTGAACTCTTTTCCATATACTGAACAAACGTGGGCGGCAAGATGACAGGCACGAAGAGAATTCCATTTAGATTCTCAACTTCTGTCATGGTTCAGAAGTCAGGGCTCTATTGCAAGAAGTTTGCGGGACGCTCAGAGTCGCCTGAAGCCCTCCTGACTCTCCTTGGGAGATACGATAAACCCTGCTAAGCATGCAGACCAGTACCCATGATACGACACGAGGGGATTAAAGCTTAGGATCTGGCACCAACTTCGAATCAGGACATAAGAGGTCAATATTCAGCCTGACTCAGTTCGAGAAGTGGAAAGATTACAAGGTATGCTTTCGCCCTTGGTAGAAGGTATTCTACTGATACAGTACGTCTTTTGTACATCAAGCATTCGAGGTTTCCCCATATTCTCGCATATTGCAAACGTTCAACTAGGCGTTTCAAGTCGTTAAACGAGGTCAACAACACTAAAATATCACGTTAGCAGCTTTCCTAAAGGTAATAAACTAAGGTCGAATATTCACCAGGCAAAGCGTGCATTGAGAAAAGTCCATCTTCTGGTGTGTGTAGAACAAATCGGGAGTGGTTCCCCTGATACCCTTCTCGGAGACTGGCGCAGAGCTGTAACGCTTTGGTGTTAAACGCCTGGCTTCGAAACCGACGTGAAACTCTAAATGATGAACTTACTTTACACTGGCTAACACTGCGAAACGAATTGCAACAAAAGCCGCGGTAAACCGACGAGAGATCTTCATGTTGTCCAACGGTTATTCTGAGCCTGAGGGTTCTGATGGTCCGCAAGCGTTGAGAAGAAACCAACAACCTAGGGGGGGTGTTGAGAAGTGGACTCGTGCGGTTTATAACCTTTCCATACTATTATGGTCGTTCTCTTTTGGGCAAGAAATTTCTTTATTCAGAATCATTCTATGTCTCGGAATGATGCAAGCACGAGGATTTTTACGTTTCGGAGAGCCGCCTGCACTGATACGGTCGGCCATGGTCAATACACGGACACGGAAAAGAAGTGGTATTAAAGCGATCGGAGGAGTCTATAACCAACTATTACTTGTTTCCGTATTTTTTTTTTGTCGATAGGCCGCCGGAGGCTTGTTTCTACCTTGGAGAGTCTCGTAAGTGCCTAAGTTAGCAAGTACGTGGTACCGACTGAGTCCGTCGGGCGTCAAGGCTCCAATATCCTGCGGACGCCCAAGACATCAAGGACTGCAGTTGGATGTGAACCTTCTCGGCGATACGTGGGTTGCAGCCAATAACGGGGATCAACATTTCCGCCCGTCCAGCACAGAAACAATCGCATTAGCCTGAGTCACGCCAGCCCACGGCGACGGGACACAGGGCGTTGCAATACTCTCCTCACTCTGGCCGCACCGGGAGAGAGGCCCCACCATAAGTGTTCAGTGCTCCTGCAACCTGACGTCCGAACTGGAAATAACATGATCTTTTCCCCAATGCATACCGAGCTCTTTGAGTCATGGAGTGACTTGCCTACCTGCCTACCTAGTACGGAGTAAGTGTTCTTGACACTCTTCGGATCGTCCCCAGTTCGCGCCCGCTTCCCGATGATACTTGGTTTGAACCAGACGACATTACATTACATGATGTCGGACAATGTCGAGGCACAGTGCCTTGTGAGATCTTGAGACCTTGAACCTTAGGCCTTTGGTATCAACTACCGCACTATCCAGCCGGTAATGATGCTTTAACAAAGACCTCGGACTCGATTAAAGCTCGTATAAAAATAACTGTCGGTAAAAATTGGATGAATCCTCTAGTAGTATTGGTAGGATAGCTCACCACTCAACACTGGAAGGGGGGGGTCTGACATATGTGTCGATGTACGAGCGACAATACTGAGGTTCAATATAGTCCTCCTCATAAATGAATGTATAGATCCTAACACCGTACCGACCACTGTGGGAATAACGTTCAGAACAAATTCTGAGCCGTACCCAAATTGACAAATCGTTCCCAAGATCCTTCCCATGAACACACCTAATGGTGGTTCGTATTTGGTAAGTAGAGTCATCATCACCCCATTTCGAGAGAGTATGTGTCCACAAAAGATTGACCTAGGAAAGAATCCGAGGTGCCCGGCTCATTTTGAGGGATGTTAAAAGATACCATCGAAATGGGATATCATGACAACTAGGTACGTTGAACACAGCGGATATAGAGCACCGCCGAACCCAGGAGATCGCAAGGCACAAGATGTGTTTTGCGGGATAGTAGCCAGAGCTTGGGTATGCATTTCGACGGACTCGGAGTTCTGGCGTCAATACGAAAACGTAGGCCGATTGCTTGTCGAAAACGTAATAAAGAGAAGCAAGAGGATCAAGTGATGCAACGGGTCTGTTCAGGTTCTACTGATTCGGCTTGCTATTGACATGAGAAAGGGCGATTACGCACACCGATCATGTGGCGAATAATGAAACCTACATGGTTGGCCTTGACCATTGGAGATTTAGTTCATAGCAGTGGTGAGGGTACGGGCGATGATATAGTGATATCTGGGTTCTGTGCAGCGTCCGGTCTTCTTTGCGCTCATCACAAAAGAATCGGTGTAAACGCACCTCATCAACGTGAGAGATTTGTTCCATTCTTTCAACAAATTCCCAGAATTGGCGATCACTGCTCTCTATCAATAATCTTGACTCAGACTTCTCAACGTCCCGAAGCATCGGATCGCTTTGCGAGATGTCAACGAGAGACCGCTTCCAGGTGTTGCGTAGCTGCAACTGCACCTTATAATTTAGGAAGAAACGAGCGGAAAGGAGCGATACGTGACGCACCGTCCGAATTCATAAGCTTCGTTCCTTTCATCCAACAGACTACCTGGGCTATTCAAATTAACCCTGGGGTGCACAACAATCCTGACTATTTTTTGATATGCCGATCCGATGCCCAAGCGGACTGAAGTTGAATGATACTTTGGAGGACAACCATACGGCTGTAAATCAGGCGAGAGTCTAGTGTGATGTAGAAATCCGATCCGAGAGCTGCAATCTGACATCTGTAGCCGCCATCATCAGGTTGAAGGGGAAAAACGTACCTCGGCGGATTTGACTCACTGACAGGCGTACCAACCTACCAGAATTTAACGAATTATGAGTCTACGACCTCAAAATATCAAAACCGAAAAGGAACGGTGGTTGAAGGTAAGAGGTCATTATGTAAGCGGATATCCCTCGTCCTCGTACGTCGTCGTTTACCTATTTTCATCGTGTCATTTCTCACCCAAACAGCTCAGCAAACCTAGAAAAAAATTCGTCGGACCTTCAATCATGCTCATATTACTCCGTTTGCGTGATGGGCTGCCTCAAAACGAACTGGCGGAGCGCTATGGTCATGACTCAATGATTGAACCCAGCGTTGATCCAGACTCGAAGGAGTACCCTGAATCTGAACAAAGCTAGGCTCCCTAGCACTAGTATTCCGTCATGATATCGTATCGCGGCGTCGGCACTTGCCACTCTAAAGTTTGTCTTCACGACGAATTTCTCATACATAGGCTGCGTACGCACCGGCCGCCGGGTCTTCCTACTTGTGGCTTCCATTCTTACGCGGCGCGTGGTAATCAGTAAATGGGGGGGGGGGAAATGGACGGTGTTTAGAAGGAGAGCAGATCTCAACTCAAAAAGTTGCCACCCTAAAGACCGCCAACAAGCTCGGACTATCCTCGAGAAGGTGACCCTGGTGATTGATTTGCGGAATCGTGGAATCGCTTTCAAGTTCTGGGCTCTCGAGTCGTTGGAGGAATGTCTATGCTCATGCTAAACTGGTAAGCTTATCTCTTTTTCACATGGTTGCGCTCTCGCTGATGAATTTTGTAAACGATCGATGAAAGAAGAAGAAAGAAGAAAGCCATCCCAATGTCCGATTCCCTTGTGATGTCCTACATATTGTCCACGTTGCAATTCGCTCTTCTGGTTCATGGTTGAAGAGGTAGCGCACAGGCTTCACGATCTTTTTGGGTTGAAAGGTGGGTATCAGGCACCCTGAAATTCGGTTATGGTCCGAACATCATGGGTAGGAGGTAGAGAAAAAGAGTCTGGGACGCTAAAAATCGCTTGAATCCCCTTCAATTTACTGGGAGAGAGAGGTAACGTTGTGGAATGCGTGGAGAAAGACAGCTCAGAACGCGTTTCCGGGTTCCTGCGCAAAGCTCAAAGGTTTTAACTCTAACTTCAAATGAGAGCATGTGATGTCTGGTAGATTTACAGGTTTGTGGACCTCAGTTCGGGAAGCGGGAAGATTACAAGGTGTATTTCAGCCCTTAAAGTGAATAATGTGAGGTATCTGACTGATGTGGTATTACATTGGGTATAGGTGTTCTGTAATGAGGCATACTGCAAATTCAACATGGTCTTTCGAATCAAGAATCAGGGTTAACAACACTATCATTCCAAGATTATCGTGTCAACAGCTTTGATGGAGGTAATCAGGAGATAAGCACTCACTAGACAAATCGAACACTGAGAGAAGCCATATTTCTGGTGTGTATAGAGAGGGGAGGCGTTGACGCTCTTCTCCGGAATTGGTGCAGAGCTGAAGGTCTTGGGGTTTAATTGCTTGATTCCAAAGTCCAAGTTGGAACAGTAACCTCACCTTACACTGATCACCGCCAAACGTATTGCAACGAATGCCGCGACAAATCGACGAGAGATCTTCATATTGTCAACGTTTATAGTTTCGGAGAGCTGTGAGCGTAGGGATGCGAACTAGCACTTTGTGAGCTGGATTCGTGCAGCTTATAACCTTTTCATGGCATGAGTATCGCCTTCTTTGGGACAAGAACTATCTTGCTACCTTCCACAGTGATGACTCCGAATGATGTAGCGCCAACTTCGGAAGGATTTACGTACGTGAAAAACCCAGTCCCGTAGTTTTAATGTCATTTATGGCCTGCGAATGAGCAGCGACAGAGGTGTTGAATACAGCAATCATAGTAGTGGCTAGTACAGCTTCCGAACAGCAGCCCGGAAGCGCGTGAGGGTGAGTCATACTGTGCGGTTTCTGCCTCGGAGTGAAACGAAAAGTGTGTGAACATACACCGGAAAGCTAGCACACCTGTCAGGCCAAAGCCTACGACACTTTTACAGAATCAGAGTCACTGTGCTTTCAGTTGCACTCATAACATTTCAACGAAATCAGCTTATTCTACGACGTAGACGGTCACGGGCACAGACTCGATCCCGAAGTGCGCACTGCTGTAAGAGTCCGTTTTGGGTGTCACTGGCTCCGTGAAATTAGTGTCAAGTAAGTTTCAGTGCTCGTTACGCGGTGATTTGGCACGGACGAGGGCAAGCCCAGTGATATTACACGGCCTTGGAACCCATCCGTGCTCCTAAGTAATGTCTAGGGAGTTTGACTCGGGTCCATTTCCGCCGTGTCCGAAGCTTCTCGGGATGGTATTCGGCACACTCGAATACTCGGCAATATCCGTTCGGCCTCGATTGCCCTAGCTCAACGGACATTGGAAGATATCTCGTTACTCTCGAGCCAACCGAAATGTTCAAACAAAGGGGAGAAGGAGGACAAACTACCGGAGTTTATCTCGCTCCCGGGCCTGATGCTCAACCATAATAGACGGTAATTAATTGATTTTTCTGAATTTTACGACACATGCCGATCCTGTTTGCTGAATGCTAGGTAAAGCATCGAATGGCTTGCTTGTCTGGCACAGAGAACCCATTTAGGATACCAGTCAAAATCTCCCACTTGTGCGCCCTCTTACCCTACCAGATTGGAAAAGACGGGAACGTCAGCTTGTGAAAGAAATTTCAATGGCTTAGGGCTTGAATACCGGTTTTTCTTCATGCAGTACTGCTGACATCGTGGCCGTGACTGACTGAATGTACTGATACCACACGGCTCACCGGTGCGAGCGTTTCTATAAAGATAAAGAGTCTGGTCGGTGCCTCAAATTGATAAATCGTTCCCAAGGGTTGTGTAAATTGTCCCCGCCATTCCCAAGGTGGCTTTTTGTATAGCTCATTAACACCTCAGATAACGGGGTCAGTACACACTGTGACACGAGGAGCGGTCGATGTCAATGGCACAAGTGTGGGGGGGAAATGAGCCCGGAATTATTACATGGTTGGCTATCGCCCGTGATATGAACTGATAGAATACATCCCTAAGTACTGTAGATAGAGGTCCGGGTTCTCCTATAATTATGCATGCTGCAAATTCAATGTGCGCGGTCGTAAGAATAGTCGAAATCGAAACAGCACTATCATTCCAAGGGTTATCTTGTTAGTAGCTTGGTCAAAAAAATGCTCAAGAGATGTGAATATTCACTAGACAAGTCAGGCATGGCTCAGTGCCAAGTTTGTGATATGTAAAAAGTGTGGTCCCTTTGGTGTTTTTCTCTGATACTGTCGCAGTATCTTTCTCGGGAACTGGTACAGAGCTAAAAGGGTGTCTTTGCAGTCAAAGGTCTGGTCCCAGATTTTTAACGTGAAAACGGAAATTTCTCACCTTACACTGCCCAACACTGCGAGACGAAAGGCAACAAATGCCGCGGTAAACCGACGGGAGATCTTCATCCTCCAAGATGATAAAATCTAGAACAGCACTTCGCGTCGAAGTACGAATCCAAGGCCAGGGCGAGGATGGCTTTTGTGAGCTGAGCAGAACCGTGTGGTTTTTAACCTTTCCATAGAATTTACACCCTCTTTCGGTCAAGAATATTCTATTTTCCAAATAGTGGCTAGGAATCACGCATCAATGGCCATTTTACGTGAAAACGATGGTGCCGCTCACTACTTTTAAGACCACTCACGGGTCCAAAATTGGCGGGAACATCCTGGCATAGGTGTTGCGGTGAAAACAATCCAGTACAGCAATCGGGTTAGGTGTGCTTACAGCAGTCAAACAGCGGCGATAATTCAAAGATTGACTGAAAATATACGACATACACGAATCTGTGATGTTTCCGTCCTCAGAGTCGCACTAAACTGCTTGTGAACATACGGATAGACCGGGAAGGACGCAGAACAGGGGGACAGAAGTTATCGCAAAACCGCAGCTGAATCTCAACAATTTAGTCAAGATAAATCAGTACTGACTGCACGTAACTGAGTGAGTTTTTTTGGATGAAATCAACCTACCACTAACTCTGGGCTCGCCCAGATCTCAACTGAGTCATACTGGCAGTATCGTCCACGGTTAGGTCGTTGGGCGCTATGCCCAGGCCCGTTCTTTCTGCTTGAAATCAGATTCAGCCCGGTAAATGTTAGAAAGCCCTACTCTCATCGTCCCGTACAGAAGAGACTACAGGGTCTGAAGAGTAAAGACCGAAAGTGTGCTTCTCAGCCTCGCGAAAGCTATTGTTAGAAGCTGTCCCTGGACTTTTTGGGCGGTACCAATGGAGTCAGTTCAGTGTCGACACGTGAAATTGAGAAGGTTTCCCCTCACCTATCTTCCAAAGCTTGACTGCTCATGAGCATAAAGTTTCCCCGTTTATGGCTGGGGCTGCAGCCTGGCATCTTCGGCAGACTCGGCGTTTTCCGTTGAACATGGCTGCATTGGAGCCGTAAAGCTGCAGCTGAAGCGCGGCGGACGGGGACCATCGGCCTCAAGGCCAAGGACTTAATGGACGAAGCTTACAAATCCCCGAGGAGCTGCCCGACATCGAGGATACATCGCATCAATAATGCACGCAGTGCGCACCCGCTGCGGAAGGACATGAGATCTCTGCCACTCGGGGCAACTTGACAAAAAATGACGCTTGGTTGCCCTCGAGCTCCGAAGTCCCACCCGAACGGGCGAAATGAGTAACTCGTCCAGCCAAAATAGCTGGATTTTTCCTTCCTGTTGGGCCATGGGCCATGGCTGGCCCAGATACAGTTACTTAGTTTGTGTCGTCAACATCTTGCAGATCCGCCCTCTTCCCGTTGATAACTCGTATTCAATAGACTCGACGGACGGCGGAACAGTTGGGGGGTCAAATTGTGACAAGTCTGCGTCAGAGGGTTATTTGGACCGACTACTACTCGTACACCTAGTACAGCTCCTTTGCTGATCATCACCGCTGATGGGAGGAAAGCATCGGACCTTGTACCAGAAATAAGTTTTTTTCAATGGGTTACGGTTTATCGCATGAATGGGCGGAAACTCGTTCCACAACTTTGAGATATCGGGGTTTTCGGCGCGTAGGTGAAGATCGTGCTGTGGTTACTGCGGACGTATCGACCGGAGATTGTAGTGGCGGTATCTAAAATTAATGTATCACCCTTGAAGTTCGCCGTGGGAGGATTTTCATTAAGATACAAACCTGACCGTAACCAAAAACTGATAAGCCGTTCCTATAGTCTCCCTGCTGTCGAGAGAGCTCATTTTTGAGAACAAGTAAAGTCCCAATTTCGAGTAATGGGAAAACACACCATACTACTACAAGTTGGTGTTCATGGTTACTAGATGCATCGCACAGATAGGTTACCACAGTACAGCACGCCAATAACTAAGATATACATATTTTTGGACGAAGTAAACGGTCATTTTCGTACAATAATTCCCAAGCAAGACGGGAAAGGTTGAGTTTTACCGAGCTTCTCACACCCATAGGGGCTTTCCAACCAAGGTACTGTTGCTCTTGAAATCCTCAGGGGTCGGTGCTGCCGATCCAGTTGACGACGTAGGGAGAGTAGTCGAAAAGGTAGTCGATTTAGACACCTCTGAAGAGTCCCATAACGAGCATTCCATGTAAACGAGAACAACTAACAGGGTCGGATAAATCCCCTATTTATGAACTTGAGAAAAAGGTTTGCATGGGCGAGAGAAGAACAACAACGCACCACTAGCTGAATGCAAGAAGCGACGAAGATTGAGTGGACTACTTTCCCAGCAAAGTCGGGTGAAGGAGGCATAAGCACAAGGACAAGCTCTACGATCTGCCCGAAAAAAAAAGCCGTTTTCAGAAGCCGGCCGGGCGTCGGTTAGTAAACGGGGTGAATATAGCTCACCCAGATGACGGAATAGACGGCGCCAGTTTCGAGAAGTACGAAAAGAACCTTCTCAATCCGGGTTCGATATCTGCATTGCCCGAGGTACTTTCCAACAGCTTGGCGATATAACCTACACACCTGTTCAGCCGGAGGGAAGACTGGTGATTTCCCAATAAACGAATACACGCACCAGAATCTATAACCGATGACGAGTGTTCCAGTAATATTTGTGACTATTGAAAGACTGAATGCTGAAATTTGAAGTTTATTACAGGTATCCGGGGCGGAAACGGGCCAGTCATTCTGAGCATAGCATCCCAAAAACGCGAACGAGCATACTGTGGTCGGGATATTAATTTGAGAGGACCTTTAAAGGAAAAGGAATATCACCAACCTGTCGTTCCAAGCAGAAACACCAGAGGTACAGTAACAATCTTTCGATTGACATCGCACAGTACCCAAGCTCTCCAAAAGACAATCGTATCCCCGATTATGATCTAAATCAACGAAATTTAACGATAATTCGATCCGGAAACGGAGAAAAGTCCCAGACCATGATGGGAATGATGACCTGGGCCACGGAGGATAGTTTACCGGATTTCGCAACGTAAGCCATGTGCTTGGAAGCGAGAGGTTGCCCGACATTGTCAACGAGGTCAGTTTTAATGATAGACATCAAAAGGTCGACGTTGCTCCAGAACCAAAAGCTGGATAGAGTAAACAGTGAGACCACGGCGAACAGGAGCCCGAATCTTGCTTTAAAGTTGCCTTCTCTGCGGCTGAGCAACAGACATGAGCAGTTGAAGGTAAAGAGGGAATAGCGGATGTTACCATAAAATATACAAGGCAACGCAGAACAAGACCACGTAGACGCCTAGGGATTGACGAATGTTAACCTCGAGCTGTCTGAGGACCCTGCGAACGACGCACCATAGAACATGCCTGCTACTACCAGGTTAACAATGTTCAGCATGGCATTAGAGCCGAACAAAACTAGGAATTTGGCGTCGGGGCTGACGGTTGCCATCTTGCTGGGGGGTTGTTGTTGGGATGAATTAATTGAATCGAAGGATTGAACCTTTATCAATCCATAGAAAAGGGGACGGAACGTGCGTTCTGGGGATCACCGAAGTCACTACCTGCATCATTATCAGTGTATTTGGCAGAAACAGCGGGCTCTTTTCCCTTCCCCTCCCTAGGCTTTTGAAGGGAATGAGCTAAATTTACATTGACACCGGTTTAAAACTCATGAAGAATGATGCATCTGATGTGTGCCAGTCCAGTGCCACCGGTTCCCGAGCACGGGTGCCCGATATACACTGTTCGGTGCAATTTGATCTTTCAAGCTGGTGTAGAGGATGATGAACGTCCTCTTTTTATCACCAAAGTTCCTGACCTGAGTTTACTGCATCGCCATACAATCCCTTTTCCGACTCTTTTTTCCCAACCAAAAATACACAAACGGAAGTTTCAGGTAAAAACGGCACTCCGTCAGTGCTCAAAGTCATACTCGTCCCCCAGGTACCATCTATTCGCGTGTGACCGGAGGCCGTGGATTTCGACGTCAATCGGTCGGTTTACGGGGTAGTTTTAGCTGGATCCGACCCATTTCCAAGTCGATAAACCGAGAAGATAATGGTCTGATGACGAGGACTCATCTTCGACGTTTTTTGCCTCCCGCCTTCATAGCGGAAATTTTCAGCCGAACCGTCGATCAGAGGTTCCAGGGCAGTTGATCGTCTTATTTTTGGGATCTAGAGGTCATCTTTGATCAGCTTAGACTGTTAGCCTCCAGACTAAAAGACAAGGGAACGTCCTTTCGAGTACCTGAATGGCAGTGAAGACGATAGGTGATAAGGCGGTTTTCAAAATATACAGCGACCTGATGAAACGTTGTATTTGCCTAAAAGAGAAACACGATATGGGAACTGAAATTGCCGTCAAAGTTCATGAACCTCTATTCCGCTAGATCTCTTTTAATTGAGCCTTCTGACCTTCAATACACTGGTGGCCTTTTTCTGGATGGTTTTTAAAAAGTCGACCCTCAACAATTTGCGATCGCAGGTTGATCATCTTATGATAGTTCCAAAAATCCTGACAGTACTTGATTGTGTTGAGTTAAACCAGGCTGATCCGTGTGTCTTCCTTATCTCAACCATGAAACCGTCGAAACCGATTTCTCCCGTTGTTCGTCCGCAGATGGAGTGGCCAACTTGCCAGTTTCGTTGCTCGGGACGGATCAAGTTGAGATTAACTGGCTTGTGTACTCGATTCTTTCGGAAGGGGGTACAGAGGCGACGCTACTGTGGCGCTTGTGGGGGGGAAACGGATGCTTTGACCGACGTCTGAGGTCATGATCATCACGGCGTTTAATGAGTGCCGACCACCACGCTCACGTAACAGGCTCTGTCCCTTCCATTACCTCCGCTTTGACCCAGGTTCTGCGATGCAAATAGGTGATTTATTTTGTCTACATATATGTTGTCGAGGACTCATAGTGACTGATTCATGAACCTAGGTCAATGTTCCTCGAGTCCGTCGCCTATGCTGGAAAAAAAAGGAACCATTCAATTGAAATGTTTCTCAGAACGAGCGGAAAACAGCCCATGACTAATAGTTGAAAGGAGGTATGCGCCTAAAAATTATGCACGGTGCGTTGGTTATGCTCAATGATGTACTGTGCTTGGTACTGAGGATGCGGTTCAGTTCCAGAACAACTATACAAGTTGAAATCGTCACGACGGCTGACAATGACATTTCCAGAGGAAGCCAATAGAAGGTTGTTCAAGGGAGAAAACACAATAACTGCAATTTGAACCGTTCAACGTTCATCGACTTTAACCCTGCTGCCCGACCTCTTTGCATATCGACGACCTATCTACTATGTGTAGTGCGAAAGGAAGAAAGAGAAGAACATACCAAGGAAGCGGTCGTGGCCGTACGTTTCACCTCATCGCTCGGTCACCCATCCCATATCCCGCTGTCGCTGTCCGATAGCGAGACAACGACTCATTTCTTGTTTACAAACCAATCACATCCTTGATGCCTAACGGTCTATCAAGACTCCTCCCTCTAAGCTCCAAACTCGTGCCACGGAGAACAGTATTCTCGACCTTGCCATCGCTACTCGGATCTGAATCTATAGCGTCGCTCTCCCAAAATATCCGAACGACGATATACGGAAACAGTAGCAATATTACTGGGAACCATAACCTGGCCGCTATCAACAATGTCGGTCGAGATAAAGTCAGCGCAGTCGCCGAAGCCCACCGTATGTCCGGTAGACCCTTTCATTTCGATGTCCTTTCTCATACTGTTCTCATAGCTATACGTCTGCTTAGGGCCGAAATCAAAGTTGTCGGAGTGGCACACAGCTCGGACCATCGACTTCCACATCCGCGATGCCCTGCAGATACGCGTCGTGAAGTGCGACAAGTCACTCATTGCGCCGTTAGAGGAAGGCATTGGATCCGAGGGGTGCTGGCTTTCTGGGCCTGCGGGCGTTGGAAAGTCAGCCATCGCGCAAGCTCCTTCTGAAGATCGCGAAAAGGAGAGGAATTTCGTTACTAGTTTCTCCTTCTTGAGGAATCAACACAGGAGAAACGTGTCCACCTCCTTATTCCTCACTATCACGTATGGACTCGCCTCCTCTGTACCCGAATTACAAGATCATTGGCTACAAAGCTCTCTCGGGTTTCAGTTTCTGGGGCCACCTTGCAGGTGGTTGGAAGGGCAAGGAGAATGGGCAGCACAATCTCGGGTTGGATAGACGCACGCACACTCGTTGTTGTTTTCTTCGTACTAGTTGTTTTCTTCGTACTAGAGACATGGGGAGGAATGTTGTTGGGATCCATTTTGGAGACGAATTATACGAGCGTCTGTCGTCGTTTTCCGGAGCAGTCTGATTTAGCACTTTTGCGTGTTTCGCTAGCGCTATCTCGTAGTTTCTGCCTAATGCCTTTGTTCGTTTTTCGATGCTTCCTCGAGCTCTTCTCATTGAGGATAGTAGGGTGTAATACGTTGGGTTTTTTTGGCTTGAGTTATCTGGATTTTGAGGTAGTTTGGAAATTGATTGCAAGATGTGCGGACAAGCTAGAGCTAGTTTTTCCATACCTATGGCCTGTAACAAAGGTACCAGCCTTGTGGGAAATTTTACGTGTAATTCCCCCTTCGACCCGCGACTGCTTCAACTCGTCTCTGCGCCTTCATTTTCCCAACTTCTGCGCCTTCCACCAACCGTTGATCAACCATGAAACCTCTGTATTAGTCTACGAGAAATCACCAGTTGCCAGAGATTACCGTGGTATCGTAACTCGCGTAACACTCTTTGCCTCGTATAGAATTTTTGTACTAGGATCCGTGAACCATAAGGTGTGTTTCAAGATCCTATTGGCATGAATAATGGATCTCATTCCAATCGACAGTGAACTGCGACCGACTGGCACCCTTGTCGAGCAAGTTCAAAAAGGTATGGTTTCTTTGCTTCTACTCTTTTGCCAGAACTGAACGAAAGTGGCCTCAGTTCTGTCATCCATCGCCTGACGTGGCCGAAGCTGTAGGGGAAGCTCGGTTGAGAGGAGTCGACTGCAAAGGCTGGGTGGAAAGTGTGGAATTGCCACCGATCTGGGGTTATTGGCTCGGGGGGTATCGTTATCCGTCCTTGGTGGTGTTAGGTGCGTCGGTCGATGATCTCTCTTTTGCACTAACTGACGTCGATCGGTGGGTGGGGCTTACAATGTTACAAGAAGCCGTCAGGAAGACTTTCGATGGAGTATCTGTATTACATGTTATCCAATGATGCAAGAACCAAAGCGTAGATCATTGGTCTGGCAATTATTTCAATTCGGACATTGGACAAACCATTAGTTATCCGGAACTTTCTTTCTCGGTCGTGATGGTCGCCCCGAGTCGTTGATGACGTTCAACACGGGGCAGAGGCCAGTCAATGTTGAGACCAGGGCTCTTGACTGCTCTTGAAAAATCCCAAGGGCATGTTAAGGCGGCTTTCGGAAGTTTCAACGTTCTTGCCGCCTACCGTCCGCAAAACTCCCAAGGATGACTGGATACCCGGAGGAACGCTCAGCAGTTTGTAAAATCCTTTTCAAATTGTGGTGGCCGTCATAAAGTTGCGATCATGATTAATTCTCATAACTCCTCCTTGCTCATCCCCACTCCCCTCTTGCATCTGCTTACCGACGCGCGTCCCCGAGGACCCTGTCGCCTTCCGTGTCCGTTATTTTCATCCTTCCCTTCTTCACCTTCCTTCACGACGGGATGAATTCTAAGCGTTTCGGTTTACCGTTTCGCAGCACTGTAACGGCGTTCGATAGGCAACTCATTTCGCAGTCCCTAATCGATGCAGAGAGCGAGTTGAAGGAGCGCAAATTGGAGCTTAGCAGACTAAAAGTATCCATAATGACGGTGGAAAGTAGGTTAACTGCGGTGGAGAGCGAGGTCGAGGGCTACCGATCGTTGTTGTCACCTGTTCAACGCATGCCTCCGGAGATTTTGGCGGAGATCTTTGAACATTGTTGCCATGACATCGATATACTCGGAAAGCTGCAGGCACCTACGCCGGTGGTCATTTCCTTGGTCTGTGGACGGTGGAGGGATCTCGCATTTTCGACGCCTTCCTTGTGGGCATCGATTAGGATATCCATATATCCTCTGAACCATTGGGAGCCTGCTTACGACTGGTCTCTACTCAGTCTCCGTTTCAAGTTATTCTTGCGACGGTCTTCGACGTTCCGTTTAAAGTTAAATTTAGTTTGGTGCCCGGCTGGGTCTTTTACAGGTGCACGAATAGGCGCAGAGGAAGAGGCTGCTATCATGGAGATCCTCCTCAGGAGCGCCCCCCGTTTGCAGGATTTAACCCTTGAAACCACACCCACTCTTATATCCCTTCCGTCCTTCCAGCGACTTCGAAAGAGCAGTTTCCCGATCCTCAATCGACTTGAAGTCAGTTGTTGTTCTATGCACCTTAACGGGGCGGACCTGGATGTTTTCGAAAACTCTCCCAACCTTCGCTCTTTGGGCCTGGCTGGGGTTCACAACATGTTGACGATGAATTTATCATGGAAAACACTCAGAAGCCTTGCAGTTTCCGGAAACATGGCTGGTCTACGCTATATCCTGCCCCAATGTACAGACCTCCGACGACTCGAGTTGAATGAGTGCACTCTTGATGAGGTAGACGCTAATCTACCAATGGTTTTGAACGTCGAGCATTTTTCCGTTTCAGATAAAGACGGGGAACGTCTATCGCGACTCATACACCATCTTGAACTTCCTCGACTTCAATCTCTCAAAATCTTCTCGGTCTCGTTCGTCAGGTTTCCTCAAACATTGACGTTCCTTGAGGACCTTCTCCGTCGTTCTAAGTGTACAATCTCCCACCTCCAACTCAACTCGGTAACAATATCAGACCAGACTATGATATCACTTTTACGCTCCCTGCCTCGCATACGTCAATTTACGTTTTGCGAACCCTCGTTATGGGCACTCTCGGAGCAGGAGCGTCTCCATGGTCGTAATGCTATTACCCCTGCTTTTTCCCGTCAACTTTGCCGAAAGCCTCCAGGGCAATCTGTTCCTTCTCTGTTATCGGAACTCACCGACTTGCGACTGTATCTTTACGAGAAGGATTTGGACGAGGAGAGGCAGCGATCCCTCGTGGATGCTATCATATCAAGATGGCACAGTAAGGAGTGTCATATGTCGGGTGCTTCACCGAGCGAAGGTATCGCGGGTTTGCAGTCGGTAGAGATTGTGCTTTTGACGAGGAAAGCAAAGTCAAACGCACCGTTACCCTTCTCGGCCTTGCGTTGTTTCAAGGATGCTGGGTTGAGAGTCATTGTTTGGCGGTTATACGTACCCTTTTGATTTGATACGAAACGAAGAACGATGGACATGGACTGTAGGAGTTATCACTATAATATCTGTATCCATAACTTTATTTATTTGCAAATGTAGCGATTTCGTACCTGTGACAAGAATGTTGCGTCTGAGAGCTTCTGCGTTCCCCATCCGTTCTTTCGTACCCAGTACCCCTTCTCTTCGGCCTTTATTTTACATATCCTCGAGGACCATTCCCGAGGATCTTGTAGAGATCACGATCGCGAGGCTTTGTAATTGAGGTCAATCCCTGTCGTGGCCCGTCGAATTCTGAGGAGTTTCAGCTCGAAACAAATGGGCCACGAAAACACTGGTTTTTTTGATCTAGGTGGCTGGTGACCATGGGAGCCGATCGGTATTCGATTACTGACTGAAAGGGAGTTGACGAGGTGCGTCACCAAGTACTAAGTATGCCCAACTCTGATTTGCGCTCCATGCTGGACGTGCAAAAGGACCAGGACAAGGCAGGCAAGGGAGACTCGAACCTTCGCTTGAGGTTACCGCTATTCTCAAGGAACTTGCACGTTGCCAACGAGCTTCCTCGCACGCATCAGCCTCTGCAATGAGCCTCACAAAAAAACCCAAAAACTCGAAGTTCGGAAAACTAGCGTTGTACAAAGAATCAGTGCACAGTGGATAGTGAGTTTGTTTACATCGTATCCTATGATTGATGAGCCCTGACTTTGTCAGAAGCCAGATCCCTATAGATGTCAGCCGACGAGCTAGTTGGCGTCGAATCGCGGAGAAAAAAACGATGACGGCACTCCTCGCGGCCTAGGAGGAAAGTTTCATGGGAGTCATCCTGGCTCCACTCCCGATTATTGCCTTGGATCGTTAATTTGTCTCTGTCATATTGTGGGACCAAAAAAAGAGCCTTGGAGTCGTAGGTGAATTACAAGGGATATCCACTTGATTGTCCGGGATTGTAATTATCTGAACAGGTGGTTTGTGGCAGCTTGGAGTCGTAAGAATTCCACTTTCGGCTCTTTCACCTGCCCCTTGCACATTGGCCAGCACCACAGTTATATCCGAGATACCGAATGAAGGGGCAATGCCTTCCTGTGGCGCTAGCTTCTTCTGTTTTACAGGGTCTTGACTCGTATGTATAGCAATCGACACGAATACTCCCTTTCTCATCTCATTTGGCATCTCACCAAATTTATCCTTAGTCAAATTGTACGCTCCATCATTTACGATCAAATCGCTTTGATTCACTTTTTTACAGCAGCATCATACCCCCGAAATCATCCCTTTACTGGCCATCCGGTGGTTGTATCCCCTTCGTACAATCGTGTGCTTGTACTATACCGTAATCTGTTGCTCTTCGTTGTCTCTCTCTGTTTTCAAAATGATAAGGTCGTGGTTCCTTGAGAAGCGATACAAAGGCGTGGATACAATGAAGGGTAAGAGAAAGCATCGAGAGAAGTCATGTATCTAGATTCTAAAATTCCGGATGGCGAACGGGGTAAGATAGCTGGCCGTCCAAAAGGATCAAAAAATAACTGAACAAAATGGTATGTATTTCTTCCACACCTCATGCATATAGCGTGGAGTATTGACCGGCGGAGGCCAGCCACATACGGTAACAGGCAGGGAAACTGTCCAGCTACCCATTAGATCTCTGAATTTGATCAGCCTATCCCTTTGAGGTTTCCACTTCTTGGAAGACAAACCGATAGCCGTCAAATCCGAGGTTACTCTCGTCAAAGATAATTCAGGAAACATTCCTATCTTCTCGTACGATTTCTAGTTCCATCGCTTCCTCTACGGGTACTTATGGTGCAATCTCCCATGATGGATTGATAGAAGAGAAGCCAGCGAATGCATACTCAGTCTGAAGCTGTCAGAGACCCAGAGGTATGAATCGGTATGTTGAGGTGAAGGAGAAGACTTTGCTTACGCAAGATCATGCTCTTCTCTCCCGCGGACCTACGGGGACGGGTGTGGGGAAATTCAACTAGAACCCCCTCACCACTACTACCTCTCTCTCTGTACTATCATTCACTCCATGTTGTCTATCTCCATCCACCGTCTATTCGTGGAACATCTTGCTACAAACCGAAATGGTGAAGAACGTCCCTGTGACGGATGCGTTGCTGGAGAGGAGCCAACGGTGGATGGGAGGTTTGTATACCAAGAAATCGACGGGAACAGAACTATAATAGAAAGAGAAGTTGACAAATTCCGTATTGCCATGGCTAGCCTTAGATATCGACAAGTGGAACTCGCTACCGAGACGGTAGACTCGTAAGTCGTTGTTCTGCGTTTTACGTTCACTCTATATGCAAAAAAAAAGATTGTCCTAGGTTATCCCCAGAACTCAAATACATCAGTCCGGTCACCAAAGTTTTCAAAAACTATGTATTTTGCGAAAAAAATGGACATTCTCCAGGCGATTTCTGGTACGACAAGGAAAACTGGCAGAATGGTACGTCCTCGGATTCCCAACACACGAACACACCTTTTCAAAGATTTCAGGTATGGGTGAGCTCTTCACGTTCCGCTACCGTCCAGAATCATCCACCGGAGTGATGCCCCTGGTGTCCGTTCTTTTCCTGGTACGCGTCTTGCTGTCAAACGCTGTATCTAACTGAACATATTTTGACCCAGCCCATTGGCTCCGTATGCTGGAAGGACTTCCAAGGGCGTTCTCGCAAGGAGCGCTTTGATATTTTTCGATGCCGGAAAAACCAATCTCTGCTACAGCATCTCTATGATCTGTGGCGCGGGTCAAAATCTTCGTACATCATACTGACGGACGAACACAGCGTGGAGATAATCAACAGAGTTTCTCCTTCGTGCGTTGGTCACAAACTCAGCATTTGTGGTTGGTCCGCTCCGCTCAGCAATAATCTGTCGCTTCGCTGTGCAATTGGGGCTGCATTGAATAAAGCTTCTCCAAGCGAGTATCGTTACCATTCAGGAATAGCGTTCCAACCTTTACGTGGTGCCCTCAACTACATAGACGCTTCACTATCGACGCTACCTATTGCCACGAACGGGTATCCGACGTGTTTTTTGGACTTTGATCTTTTCACCATGCAACGCCATTTCCCAGACTTCGCATCGTTTCTTGATTGGAAAGAGTCAAGTGAAGTGGAGGTGCTCTCGCAGCCCTTACAGCCAGGTGACAAACTCATTATCTGTTCGGATGGTTTCGTCAAAAGGACACCTCCATTGCCTTTCTTCCTTCCTCTCGAAAAACCGCCAACTGTGACATTGGATCCAATCATGAAACGACCTCGACCGAGACATCTCGATGTCGATGACATTCTGACACAGGCGAGGGTGAGGACAAGGGGCAGTGACAATATAGGCACATTACATTTCCTTGTGACTGAGATTGTCAGAACGGGGGATAAAAAATTTTCGCAAGTAGTTTTCGGTCGTTTACAGTGGACATCTGCGGATGAGAAGAAATTCGAGGACACCAACAGTATTGTATGCCTGAAAATGTTTGATGAGCTGCTTTTCCCTGTTCCTGGAGAGGAAGCATTTCAGGACGATCGAGATATCTTTTTCAACCCCATATTTCCGTCTCAGCGCCTCCTGGACCTCAATTTCGCTGACGATATGATGCGCCGGGAATACGCCGTTTACGAGAGACTCGAGTATCTGCAGGGCACGTTGTTACCACATTCCTATGGTTTTCATGAGGTACTGTAGGTCCTTCTCTCAGGACTTTTTTTTCAACGTTCCTTTATGAGTTTTTCACCTCATTTATTCCTCGGATCTCCAGGTCATTCTACCCACAGGGAGGATAGTGAATGGGTTCATCATGGAGGTCATTTCCGGTCGAACACTTGGATCACTTCCTGTGCAAGTGTGGTCGGAAAATGTCCAGAAGCAATTGGTAAGTCTCTGTTCCCTGTCGAGGAGGCAAATAATCCATGTTCGTATTCAGGTTCGTCGCCTTCGCCAGGGTGTTTCCGCTCTTCGATATGCTGGAATCAAACAGGGTGATTGGAACCTTGATCAAATCTTGGTCACACATCCCTCCCCCACAGAGGCCTCCGGGGATGACTTTGAATTCGATGTGGTGTTTATCGATTTTGCGTTCACACATCTACGGCAAGGAATCACGATGGGCCTACAGATAGCCGAAGCTCTACCTCAAGGCAACGATCTTCAGGAGTTGTTATTTTTATGGCAGGCCATCCCGAGGCATATTGCGGAAGGCGATTGGTACCCTTTTGATGACTATGAACATTAATACTTCCGAACATCAATGACTCCTTGTGTTTGTACACCTACAAGTTATATGATTTTCTTCCCACTTGAACGTAGATTAAAAGCTGGCTTCGAGCGACTTCAGCTTCAACCCTCAGGTTCACAGTCTATTCCCAAATCTCTCGCCTTGCATCTCATGCCATTCGATTCCCAGTTCCAGTGGTCATTGAAATATTTCTTTGGCCAAACGGTTCCTTCTGATTTCTCATCGCAGAAGCGTGGTAGCCCCGAAGAACGTTCCGGCACCACGGCGGCGTGGGCCAGTCAGTGGTTAACCCTTCTGACAAGTCCGCTCCACTTCACACAACTCGATGGATACCTTGGTTTTCGAGATCTGGTCAGAACTCGTACCGTGCTGTGCTCGGTGGGGACAAGAAGCATGTCCCCTCTGATGTCCTTGAAAACGAAACAGCAGTAAAGTCAATCACCGTCCGACTCATCTCGCTTGTGAACCACTCTGTTGATAGTCCGATTTTCAGTACTCTGGCGCTTTCGTGGTTTGTTTTTGCCATGCATGGAACTCGTTCAGGAAGGTGAATGGCTAAATCTGGATCCGCCTCCTCAATAAGCTTTCCATAACCGTAACCACAAGGCTGAGCCTAACGGCAAAAGTGGTCCCACTTCTGTCCAACCTCCAACTATTTTCCGAAAGTGCCACAAAAGACAGAATCGGCTTTGACGCCGCCCGTGAGGGAAATGGCCAGTCCCAGAGGGAGTCCCTGCTCAAATACCGCCAACTCGCAGGTCGTCCACCACGCTTACAGACTCAGAAACAAGCAGAATGTCGAAATCAATGGTCACAGATGTTGACAACGGGCCAACATAACATTAAGTTCCTGCGATCACTGAAGGCGCTGAAAGTGATGACAAAGGTGAGTGACCGTCAGTCAAACTTTTACTCGCTCAGAACTCATCATCCTGACTTTCTTCTTATTATGATCGCATGCGTGACAGACGCCAAGAAGAAGATTCCCGGTGTCAGAATCGACCGGATCTTTGGCTTTTTTACCTGCCTATGATATTGAGGCCTCCAAAGACGTCCATTTGGTCAGTGAGTTCATGGCAGACCCAAAACAATCTGAATGGAAACCGGAACTCAAGAGAACTCACGAAGAGGTGGTCCGAAAGACACGTTCAAAGACCAGGGCTGAGCAAAGAGACAAGGCGTTGAAGGCTCAAGGCTTTCAAACTTTGTATCGCGCCTTGGACGAAAGATATTTCCTTTCGTATTTGGAGAACACTGATGTCGACTGTAAAGCAACAGCGCTCTTATAAAGAGGGTAGGATACTAGTCATTACTTACCAAACAGCGTTTGAGTGAAGAGAGAAATGAGTAGAGGAGTAGCTGGACACTTGTTAGAACAGATGAAAGTATCTAGTTCATTATTGTTCAGAGTATTCTACTACAGTATTTATACTAGCTAAGGAGAAACCCTGTACCCTACGTTAGAGATAAGAAACATATGTAAAACATGTGTATACTAAC